>OMNV01013599.1:12371-136329 GCA_900303265.1 Brotula barbata
CTCCTTATTCCAGTTCCTAATTTTTTAACTTTCTCTCATATTGTTATCAATACTAATAATTTTCAGGTCTTTTATGAAAGTTTGAACGTCCTGAAGATATGAAGCGTTCTTTGTATTTTATCTTACATTGCCCTGCACGTAGGATTAGACATCAGAATGTCATAACAGAACACTTTGAGTTAACGTGAGTATGGTTGTATCTCACTAATCTTACAAGGCCAAGGATCCATTTGCTTTTGTCTGCAATGTCTGGTTTGTAACTCTAAACTGAAGGCAACAACACTGAGACAAAAGGCGTAAAACACGATAATAAAGTGTTAACTTAATTAGCGCAAGATATTCATAACTAAGTTAAAATAGGGAGGCATCTGAAAAACCAGGCCAATAACAGTTGATGGTTTTACTAAAGATGCTCAAAAGGAAAACCTTCCCTTGGTGGCTGCTCTTTTGTTCTTAAAAGGCACTGGGACACCACTGAGTTTGTTGAACAAGAATGAATAAAAAAATATTACAAAACTATTTAAGAATTTTAGAATATCATATGACTGATTAAACTTTACAAATATTAGCAGATATATGAACACTGTGTAATTATCTTTGGTCCTAAACAGAAGTTATGCTGTGTAAATATTTTTGTTGTTAATGACTATTCGTATAGTACAGATTGTAATTCAAGTTTGCTAAGCAAGGTGCACAAGTGACATCATCTTACAGCGACAATTGCTTTAGCACGAAATAATTGGAGTAGTTGTTCACCGACCTGCTGTTATTAACTCTCACCACCATTAGATGACAGGATGAGGAGAGGAGGAAAAGCTCCAAAAATCAGCTTTAGCAAACGTACTGTTATAGAAGGGCACGAACGAGTAATATAGTGTTTATGATGTGGTCTGTCAGTATGTGACAGATAAAACTAAAATATGTTCATTAATATAAGTTTATCATCTGGTAAGTAATGTTTGGCTTTGTGGTAAAATCTTTGGCTAAAACTCTGAGGAAAACAATGAACAAATTCACGGCTTTTGTGTGAAGAAACTACACAAATCCTTACTACAGTGTCTATTCAGTTTGTTTTCATTAATTTGTAAACACTTTGCAGTCATTTTCCATGCAAAGCAGGGGCATACGAGTGAAAAGTAACTAAAGTAAACATCTAAAAGGTGAGTGAATCAATATTCTTCATTTACTCCTCGCCATGTGTCTCAAAAGACGTTCTGTGAATGCTACATCTGTAAAGTAATCCTTCTCTTACTGCTAAACATTCGCCAGCATGGGGAAAATAGTGGTTCTGCTAAATTTAGTGGTAAACTTAAAATTCAGTAAACCTCACGCTACGTTTACATCTTTTGACTCCACCAGCTTCCACCATGGCGAGTGATCTTGTCGCGTTTGTTGATGGAGTTGCTTGCGTTGTCCATGTGACATACATGCAAAGGCGTCAACGTAGCGTCATTAACCACACGGTCAAATAACATCTTCAAAAATACATCGGCCAATCGGACGGTTTAGTGTTCAAGCTCAGATGTCCGTGAGCATGCTGCTGGTGATCATGGCAATCGAAACAGTTCCGGGGAGGTCGTTGTTCCGGTTATTGCCCTTGTCTCTCAGATGGATGGTTTCCTGAACATCGCCAGACTTAGCCATTAAGGTCACCTGACCCAGGAAGGAATCTTTCACGATATTATGGTTGTAGATCTGAGGAAAGGACGAGAGACAGAGTGTGTTAATGTGTTTAGAAAAATATGACATTATGCATGTCAGATTTAAATTAAAGACAAATATAAAAACAAAAACAAATAAAAATCAACAGCATTATACAAATCAAGCTACGATGGAGATGACCGTGATGTTGCATTAATCTAAAATGATATTACAAGGTTTTCCTCTGAAAAAAATCTATTTTAGCATTATTTTCATTGGTGTTTTTGTTGTTGTGGGTTGTTTGCCAACCTGCTCTTATTGCACTTTATTAAAGTTTAATGTCTGTGATGATGGAAAATAATGTAAAAGTGAGGATTAACACTTGAAAGCACAACTAAACAACTATATATTAAACAATAACAGTACGACATGACAATAAGGTCCTAAAGTAAAGTAAATTAACACACACACACACACACACCTCGATGCTGATTGGCTGGTTGGCTTTCTTCCGGTAGAAAAGCCCCTTGGTGTCAAAGGTTGGGCTGCAAGTACTTCTGTGGACCGGTGAGCGAACTTTCTCCCCTTCACAGCGGATTATCACATAGGGGTCTGAAACTGGAAACACACACACACACACACACAAACACACGGCTGTGAAGTACTGATTCCCGAATAGTTTAAAAAACTGTTCATCTGTGATATTTGTATGTAAATCTGATCATCTGAGCATGTCAAATGAAAGCACCACATTACTTCAGAATTATTTGTCATGATTTTCAGGTCATTTAGATCTCAGTCACTCTAGTAAGGTGCAGCATTTTGTAGATACTCTGTGTTCACTTACCAGGTCCATGAGCCTTTGAATGGGCCCTGATTGATCACCATTTGAAGGCATGGTTACAAAAGCCAAATGTCCCAAATAAAACTGTGTTATGCTATAATAACTGAAACAGTTGAGTACAGTTTTTCATTGCTACATACATACTGTATCTCCACTGCGTTTCCAAGACATTTCAGGGTAAAATATTAAAGGTGAACACTTTCTGAGAAACCAAAGAACACATTTGTATCTAACTACACAAACCTCATTTAGAGTTTTTTCAATGCGTTCAGCACAGGGATCCATTAGCTTTGATTCAATGGCCTACTGATCTGTTAAGTGAACACCAAATACCTCCACAATGTTCCAATTTCTGCTCTACAAAAAGTCAGTGAGATAGTTTGCACATAAGATGACCTGAAAGTCATGAAATTCACTTGAAAAGCTCTTAAATAAATGTAAAAATCTACCTCCATTAGAGTCCTGTCCTGCCAGGCCGTCTGCCCTCACTACGTGGACCTGAGTGACCAAAGAGGGATAACCACACAACCCTGACCAACAGGTCTGAGGAGGCTCATCCACAGTCAACTCCCTACAGGACAGAGCGGGAGTGTGAGAGAGAGAAAGATGGGGTTTTTTATTATCTTGAAAGACTGATTCTGAATTTACGGCAGTGTACTGCAGGAGTGTGTTTTATTTTTATGTATGACTTCCAATCAAAATACTTCCTAATTTCTGGGTTTTAAAAAAGGCCCTGTGAATTAAGGTCCACTGTTACCTGGACTGTATGGCTCTGCCAACAATTTATTGTTTCAGGAGTCTGACATCCGAGCACCCTCGAAATTGGGTGTCATCATTTACATTTTTTCTTGACTGAAGATTTAGAGAAGTAAGGACACAAGAAAAGACAATTTTAGGATTTCAGGAAGTGACTAGTACTGACGGAATTATTGATAGATTAAAAGAAATAGGTAAATGAACGTTATGAATCACTGCATGTGACAGGAGGATGGACATCATGGTCAAACTCCAGTAACTTTGACTGAAATAAATTAACTATTTCATTTATTTGTAGGTTTGTTGTCTGTTAAATTATCAGATGTGCTGCATCTGTAACATCAGACTTTTCTGGTTTCAGCATGACTGTGACTATGAGGTGGCTTACATTGAGCACGGTAACCATGCCAAAAGTCGGTAAGGACAAGTGTGTTCCGGGTGTGTGTGTGTTGCTGTCATTTATCTGCTACCTCAAACGAAGCCACAGTCATCCAGCTGCTTTGTTTTGTTCAGCCAAATGTTTTCCAAAATGATAAAAATCACATCGGACTTGGTGTGAATGGGCCTTCACTCGGATCTTAACTCTGTGTCCATACTTGCAGTCAGAGGGCACATCTGTGAAGATGCGGAGCAGGAATTCTCCCTCCAGGCCAGGGTCAAAGGTGGTGGGTATGATGACGTAGCGGCCCTCTTTCAGATCCATGCGTAGGAAAACGGATCTTGAATTGATGTAGGTGCTGCTGCTGATCTTCTGCTGTATGCTGTGCATACGATAAATCCTGTTTAGCTCCACCTACACACAAACAGACACACAGGCAAACTTAACGCGAGACACACACATTTCAAATCTACACTAAAAAGGTCTCAACATACTTCCAAAGTACGTACGTGCAAGTGGTCATTGTGCTGCGTTGTGGATGTGTAGCATGTCAATCCAGTCGCGCACACACACACATCCATTCATCCATTATCTATACTGCTTATCCACGTGAGGGACACGGTGGGGTCAGAGCCTTTCCCAGCACTCACTTGACGGTACACCCAGGACAGGTAAGGAAACCGGAGAACCCCTCAGAAACCTTCGCTAACACGAGGAGACCATGCAAACTCCACAGCGAATAAGACAAGGGTCAGCCTGGGACTCAAACCCAGGACCTCTGTGCTCAGACAAGCCCTTCAGATGAACCAATCAGGAAAACAAGTCTCAGATTCTTTTAGTGTTTACTTGACAAAGTTGACAAAGTTGAGATCCTGGGAGCTGCGTGACAACAGTGAGAGGGTTGACTCATAAATGTCAAGCCAGGTTGACCTGCTGATGTGCTGTGGAAGTGTGCAGATACCTTAAGTCATCAGTTCACACTTGTACCCTAACACTTTGCTATGACATAAAATCTTATGCTCTCTCATACACTCTCACACACATACACGCACACATACACACGGCTGACCCTGTGTATGTTGAAGCCAATGGCGAGGTTTTCCCCTCGTCCCTCTCTCAGTGTAGCTCTTCGGTCTTTCTGCTGTAGACAGATCAGTACCTCGTCCTCTGGCTTCTTCACATCAATCACATACTGAGAAAAAAAAAATTATACACACAGAAACATGCTTTATCAGACACACAAATGCTTCAGTACTGTATGCTATGTAAAGAGTTGTGTGTTGATCAAGTTGCTACATATTTATAATCATGTCATGGCTGATACACATTACCTGATACACAGGTACTATAGATGAGAATCAGCCCAAATGGCTAAATCTGGCACATTTAAGTCATGTCTAATTAAAGTAATTACACTCAATGTCAATATGGTAATATTTACAAATACTCTCTCTAATTACTGTTCTATACAAAATGATGAATAATTACTATAAACATAATCACACACCTGTGGGTTCTGGACATAGGACTGTTTGTTGTTGATGCAGCCCCCAGCTCGGTTGTGTAGTGGGTTGTCATTGGAGCGCCAGGTGCCCCGCTTAACAGCCTCCTCCCAGGTCTTATGGAAACTCAGGTAGGAGGTGTTAATGAGGCGACACAGGATGAGGTCAGTGAAGTTTGCAATGAAATCCTCAAAAGTCATCCTAGAGGGAGGGTGGGTTGTGGGGGGTAGAAATCAGTGAGTGGAGACTGAGTGGAGTGGAGAGTGAGTGATGTTCATCCTGTGTGTGAATTGGGCTGTAGCTTATCTCCAAATACCAACAACTCAACGTATTCAAAGATATTTGATTGTGTAAAATGTAGATTTACACGGTCCATGAAGAGCAAAGAGGTTTTTGGTGTGGTTAGCATTTCATGTGGAAATTTTAGGAAAGCAAGACCAGATGGAAAAAAACACAAACTTTTACACTATCTGCATGTTTCTCATTCTGGCAGCTGGCACCACCTATGATCCATATGTTTTATTTCTGAAGAGAACTACAGTAACAAATCTGGAACATTCACAGTGAATACTGTTTTGTACGTCTTGATTGGGCAGGCAAATACTGACACTGAAAACACATTTGTATCATATGTTCCCACTCAATTAAGACACCTCAAACTTGTCACCACAACGTTAACCTTAAGTATTTTGCACATTCACAATAATCTCTGAGGAAATATTAACTTTATTGCCATAGATCTACTCGTTTCTAGCAGCCTTGTCCAAAGTCTGTTTACTAATCTCTCTGTACATTTCTGGGCAAGAAGCATTTCATGTCAGTGGGGAGGGAATTTCACTTAATTCCACAAGGGATGAAGGATGTAGTTATACTCCTTCCTATCATTTACCCTGTGGCAGTAGGAAAGAAGGCACAGATGACACAGAAAAAAGGAAAGAGACACAGAAGAAGGAGTGAAAGGAGCAGCAAGAAAAGGAGGAATGGAGGCAAATGACCAGATCAGGTGGAGGGCAGGAATGATAGGAGAGATGAGCTAGTATAAAGTGAGAAATGGAGAATGGAGAGGAGGGAAGGAAAAAGGAAGAATGTAGAAATTTAGAAAGAGAGACTGAAAACAAAAATTGGGTATGAAGTTTCAAAAATAAACCACAGAGAGATGGATGATAAGAAAATATACATATTCCTAATGCCTGAGAATTCTTCAACAGCTGTCATCACACGCCACCAGATGTCAGTGCTGCACGAAAAACTCACCAAAACTCTCCATCATCCTGCACGACGACTCCGATCTTCTCCCTCTCACTCTTACTGACCTTCTTCCACTCCTCGGAGCTGGAAACAAATAAATGAAAGAATACTGAGAAAACAGTACAGATAACTGTCTGTGAATAAACTGAATTCCTAAATCTGTATTTAAAGCAGCACTTTAAACATAGATTTAAATACCAATACTTTGAATGTGTAATTTTTTCTGAAAACTGAAAATACTATGATTTCAAATTTTGCAGTTTAAGAAAATGCAATGCTTTATGGCATAAACAAACTGCATCATGGCTTGTACTTTTGTATTTCTTTACTGAAATGAATGGACGAAGTTCAGAGCGTGACAGCATTAACGTTAGTGTCTCTGGAGTATTGATTTACAGTCCAAAAATGGAAGATGAGGAATGAGCAATACAGAGACTTTTGACTTTGTCCGAGGACAAGAAGAGAAAGAGAGATGCACATATGCACAGGAGAGGTCATTTCTTCTTCTGTGTTTCTCAGTCATCTTAAAAGAAACACAGCTACATTCCACCTTCAACCCTCCTCCTGCTCTTCCTCACCTGTCACTCCAGGGTCCGTTCCACTCCCTCTCACCCCAGGGGTTTCTCATGCGGATCATGGTGAGTTTGTCGGATCTGAAGAAGGCCAGCAGGCCGTGACCAAGTCTCACCCTCCGGACATCAGTCACAGCATAGGCGTGGCCCTTTACGAGGCCGCAATCTAGCTTGGCCTCCATGTCTGCTGCACTAGTTGCCTGGAACAGCACAACACAGAATGGCATTGATTCAGCAGCCATTAAATCATTTATTCAATCAGCCAGTAGACAGCCAGACTCTTATCATAACTCTTATCCTCATACCGACACTTCTCTTCAATATGCTGAGGAGAAAAAAAAGTTATACAACACATACAGTCTGCAATGTGACTTTAAAGTTCTTTTTCAGGGGGTTGGAAAAAATATTCCTGCATGAAGAGAATGCAGAGTGACCAGATGTCCTGGTTTACGCGCGTTGTGTGTTTTACTAAGTGGTGCAGATGAAAGTGGTGCTTTTTTATTTGTTTACCTGCTGTATGTGTTTTACTCGTTGCCTCGGGTAAAGCAGAGAAATGGATCACTAGAGACCTTTTCCTTCATCCTGCCTTCCGCGTTGTAAATAAATGAGGATGGAGTACATTTTTTTCTCTATCATTTATTTGTATTCATATCGAGTTGTTTATACGGCTTAAGATTTGGTTAAAGATTAGTTTCATAATGTGTAGTAGAAAGATAACTTGCTAAATTTGTCGAAATCGTCTTGTCTATAGTGTTAATAAACCTGCAGTAGACCCATCTAATCATTTCATCCTGACCAAATGGAATGATTGGATGGCAGACCTCCCTGTTACCTAGGCAGCTGTCCACTCATTCCAAGAGTCACTGAGTCTTCAACAACAAACAACTAAGATTATAATTTGCAAATTTACGAGAAAAAAGTAGTGTCATTCACGCAGACATACACCACTGAAAGCATGTGTACAAACTACTAAAAAAAAAAACACACCGGTGTGAATGTGCGGCCATAAATGTGTATGAGACAGGTTACACATGTGAGGGCATTCTCCAGCAGCAGTCGAATAGTGCGCGCGCGGGCAGGGCGTGGTTTTAGAATGATTCCTGAAGGGTGGGGGTGGGATTCATGGATTGTATACTTTAAAAAAAAATTATGTCCTGGTTGGTCCAAAATGACCGACCACAACTTTAAAGTTTATGTCATACACTGCATTTTCTGTGATCTTGTTTTAACAGCAGAAAAAAGTAGGCCCAGGAGCTTATCGGTATTTTGCTTTTCCCAATCAGGAACCAGTTTAGGACAGATTATTGATACTCCACCCTGATCTCCTTATGTGTTCACTCAGTTATAAGTGTGTGTGTGTGTGTGTGTGTGTGTGTGTTGTCCTCACTTTGATTGAGCAGCTGATAAGGCCTCCCCTGTTGTGAACTTTCAGGACTCTCTCAAACAGCTCGTTGCATTTCTCCTCGTCTTCTTTGACCCCATTCTCTACCAGATCCATCGGCTCAGAAACGCCACCAGTAAAATCCACCAGAGCATCAGCTGTGTTTCCACCATCCAACGCTTCATAACATCCATACATCCTGGACACAGCAAATGGAAATTTTTACGAAAACAAAAACTTCAGAAAAATATCTTCTTAATTTAAAGGTGACACGGTGGTGACATTTCATAGTAGTGGACACTCCCTAGCAACTTTGACTGAAACAAATGCTGTATCTCTATGAAGCAAGGCTCAATTAACACAACTGGACACTCAAAACAACTATAGAAAACATTTTTGTGAAAGGATTGATTGGAAAACATCTATTTGTTCACTGGGTAAGCCTGAGATTAGCATTTTACAATTACAAATAAATAAATTAAAAATCAACATATAATTAATATAATATTTTCAATAAATTCCTTGGTTGTCCGGTGAGTAGGTGACAATTCTGAATGCCGGATGGTCAGGCACCCATGGAGCCTTTCCGCAGATCATACGCAACCTTTATTTTGACAGCAGTGTTCCTGTTAAATCAGTTACCAGGATATAGAGGTTATATAGAGGTTATATAGAGGTCTGTTACCTTAGCAAGAAATCAATTGCAACCTACTTCCTGATACATCAGGGTGTATTTGTTTTCTATTCATTACTGTGTGCTAATCTGTAATTAATATTCCAGTCCTAGCACCGAAGCTAGCTACCCAAAGTAAGTTTATAGATAAATCACAAAAACCTCTTGACAGGAAAGGGTACTGTGAAAATATAGTCCAGTTCTGTGGTAAGTATCTGGAGTAAGGCAGATGGATGTTGTATCGTGACATGCATACTGATACAGCACATGTCACTTCCACACTGTCATCCCCACACACATTAGCTGAGGTGCTTACTTGGCGTAAGCCTTCTCCACCAGCGCACTCCAGAACTCATTGCTGTCATTGGAGTGGCAGTATATCAACTCTCCATTTGTGGTGGGCAGCCGGTCGTCGATAACCACGTCCACCCATTCTCCAAACCGCCAGAACCGGAAGTGGAAGATCCCAGCGTAGGATTCTGGTTTCTCTGCATCCCATTCCTGGTCCTTCCAATCCGGAATTACCTGAGAAACAAAACAAAAAAAAGAGTTTATTCCTGAAACATGGGGATATCAAAACCTTTATAATGAAGAAGTTACTTTCTCACTGTTGCCAGCTGAAATGTAAGTTGAGCACATTTAAGTGATAACGTTATTCTTTTCCTGTTCAAACAAATTACCGTACATCAACTTTCTGTTTGTTGTAAAAGTCTATCACATTTCTCCGTATAGGGCTATTTTGTCAAAAGTGACATTCCCAAGGAAACTAATGCAAGCAGTGATGTGTCACAAGATAACGTCGACAACTTTAAGTGACATATGAGAAAGTGTTATAACTGTGCATAATTGGATTAAAAACAGAAACTGTGTCGTTCAGAAGAAAGCATCAAGTTTTGGAAGGTTGACAATGAGCAGAAGAGGGGATTACAGCAATTACACCTACTTAACCATTAACATCTATAATTAACATGAGCAAGTCAAAATACACAGTTTTAACAGGGGAACACCATCCACCCATATCCTGCTCTGAAGTCCCTCCTGTATACACTCAAACACTGTCATCATTTCAAACACACACACAAAGACATGTTTTATATATATAAATAAGCAGTCCATTGAGCTATGACCAGCTACACTCCCAGAAGTCCTTAGGAAACTCCCAGCGTTCCCTGTCGTACGTCATTACCACCTCCTGTTGCCTAGCACTCTCACACATCTCCCACCTCCTTCACACAGAAAAAACAGCTTAGAGAGCAATTTCATTTGTTATTCAGATGTTTAAAACCTATTCCATTATATTCAGGACTTTGATTATTTAAAACAGCATAACTAGTGAAAATGATTTAAAACTACATTATTCAGATAAAGACAGTGCTGCAGGTCTGGGCTGTTTCAACAGTCTTTCAAAGATAACTTGTTAGATAGTTGTTAGATAACAAATTGTTGAGTGAAGACTAATTTTTTATTTTACACGAATAGATGAGGTCTGTGGGCTGAATAGAAAAAGTAAATAATTATGACTGAACTAGAAATTGCATTGATCCAGTTTCCTGTTGTGCTCTCTCATTCTGTGTGGTATGTCAAATCAATGCGTTCAGACCAAAGTGGGAAAGAGGGAGGGAGATAGTGTGTGTGTGGGGGGGGGGATCAAAGTGAGAAACTGGATTACTGTGATGGAAACAGTAGATGAGGGGAGGAGAGAGACAGAGAGCATTTGTGAGACTACGAGGAATGGGAGAGACAAACAGTGTGCTGTAGATAGAGACGGAAACTCTTTCAGGGCTCAGTAGCACAGCATCCAATCAGACAGGAAGGTCTAGCCCTCTCTCTATCCCAGGATTCTAACCCGTACGGTGGAAATGGACAAAGCCAACGCTCCCTCCAGCACTTTGGTTCTGGCATTCAAAAAGGACACAACACTGACAGAGGTGAGGCTCTGGTTTAAACTTTTAAGTCATACTGGTAAATGACAGCCGGTAAAAAGGAGGTTACTGTAAAGAGAATTCATGTGAGATTTTAAGATTTTCTCCACATTTGGAGGAAACAAAGCAATCTCTTTAGCTACGGTCAGCAGTGAAGATTTGCCTTCTTCTCTGTGAAATATTCTCCAGCACCTACGTCTTCCTTTTGTGTTGATTATTTGTTGATTATGTGCTAAGCAACATTCTTGATGTTATGTTATTAAATTAAATGATTAAATGTCAAGTTGATTTATTATTTTTGAATCGTTTAAGGTTAAATTCTGAATAGCAACACAATTTCCTGTATGACTTAAGTCTACAATAATCCACCATACTGTTTATATGGCAAGACATCAAAGAGGAATTCCAACATTTCTTTACTGTTGCAGTCGTTTCAGATGTTGTCTTGTAACTGAAGTCTATGGTGTAATGCCATACAACAAGTCTATCCATTTAGGCTACATGCCAGCTTTTAGAAGCAATTTTCAGGATATTCCCACCATTGTTTAGCTGCAGCAGCTACAGTAGCCAAGCATTGTCAGAAGGCATAAGTTGCTGGTCCAACTGGGGACCCATATAGGCAGCGACACACGGCAGTCTTTCATTGATCATCCACTGAAAGTTACTCAAGGGTGCTGAACTCTATGAAATAAATGTCTCTGGTTACAGGAAAAGCTTTTCAGTTTTCCTAACAGAACACAGGAACAGATTTTTCCAAGCTGGCACATCAGTGTACAAATTTCTCTCCTATTCAGATGATGCGACTTCGTGTGTCGTCATTGCAGCGGACAGGTCAAAAACGTCAAGATGGTGAGCGTCTACTTCTTCCACATGAGGCTGTGTATCGGCTAGACTTCACTGTCCAAGAACTGACCTTCTCCCGCTGGCACTTCTCCCTGACCGGTCATGGACGCGTCACCATCACCGGCATTTGCCAACTCTGGACCCCTGACCTCACCAACCTAATGACCCGCCAGCTTCTGGAACCAGTTGGAAAGTTTTGGCGCAATGCCGATGATCCAGCAGACTCACCACTCAAATGTCTGGAGGCAGACATGCAGGAATTTGGTGAACGAATCGCAGAGCTGGCAAAAATCAGGAAGGTCATGTACTTCCTGTTTGCCTTTAAGGAAGGGGCAGAGCCAGCAAATGTCAGCTGCTCGGTGATGTTCACTCCAGAGAAATGACTTGTCACTAGTGGAACGCCATTAGTACACTGGAACAGCATCTTTGTATAACAATTAGCATATTAGAGTAGAGCAGTTAAATGAGATCCTTGCATCTCCTTTCCAAGGAAAGAAAGTCATCAACTTCAATTTCTCTCTTCTCAAACTCATTCAAAACTTCTCCATTTCAGATTGATTATTCCATTTTATAGTTGGCCAAATTTTTAATTGCTTCTCTGCACAACATGTTAATTAATTACAGAGCATCTGTACAGTAAGAAGTTCCACATCTTACACTCTGCATTTCATTAATTTTCAATGATGTTTGCTTACAAAAATGCCCATTTAGGGAAATACTTGAACATGCTCTGAGAACTTCATTGAATGAAGCACTGAAAAAGCTTTTAGAAAGTACATTTTCACATGAAACACTATTCTAGACAAAAGCAAAACAATAAATAACGTGTACAAGAGGTCAAACAACTGCACCCACTACACTTAGTGCTAACGCATAACTGAGAAAAAACGCTAACTTTGTGGGGATTCGCTGAATTGTGACTTTAATGCTTCTCATATAGAGACTAGAGTAATAATGTGCATAAGGAGATTGTGGGTCATTACTATTAATGTTGGTATTTTGTTTTTATTGTATTTTGTCTTCAAATTCTTCCATCATTCACATAACATCAGATAGTTGTGACACAACACAGAGCCGTGAACGGGATATCAAATATTCACATGAGTGTCATTCTGACACAAAACAGAGATCAATGACATGACATCTATTAAATATCGACTTCTGGCAAACTGCCAGTCTGTGTGTGCTCTCATTGGTGCTGATTATTATAGTTCTTGCTGGAGAGATGAAGAGGAGAGCAGAGGAGGGGGGAGAGGAGGATGCATAATTTGCAGCATGAAGTTATTTAGCTGAATAAAAAGGAAGTTAAGTTTAGGATTACATTGTGACTCCTTTACTATGAAATAATTAATGCGAGGAAGTTCTGCAGTGTTTTGGATCCAGTGTTTGTTTTTGGAGCTGTGATGGGCGTCCGGACAACCAGCTGCCCCACTGAGGCAGCAGGACCTAAAAACAGGCTTTAGTTTCCCTTCAGCTGATGGAAAACTCAGAGCCGAGGATGAACCTCTGAGACCAGAGGGGAAATGAGGTAACCATCAGTGGAAAAATCTTTCTCTCCATTTCTCTAACAAACAACACCAAGGAGGTCTGTCTGTTGGCTGGATATCGATAGATGGATCAAAGCCATTGTAAAGGCAACTGGGACATGGCTTTGTTTTGCGTTTAAATGAATCAAATAAAACTAAATGGAAAAAAAGAAAAGGCTTAACCAACAGACGTCAACCAACAACTCCAATAAGCAAACAATACTACCAGGCTATAGCACATTAAAAGTCCCTAAACAGGGACCACACAGAGGATAACAGCACAGTGTATTCTAATGTAATATTATTCTTTCTTATTTGTCTATATTGTTGTTTACCTTCTTCAATCACAGTTCTGCCACTTGCATTTCACAGCACATAATAATGAACATGTGACAAATGAAAACCTTTGAATCTTGAATCTTAACAGCCTAACGGGTAAGAGGAAGTCAAAACTCCACGGGTGTGCACAACAGATGCTGCTGATATAAGAAATGTGACACTGATGTATGACGTGGGTAGCACGTTAGCAAGTTGTACCTTTTATAAGCCGGGCTGGTGCATAAACGCATAACCCACGCACAATAATCTGATAACCATATAATTACAAGCATGCATGCTCACACAAACAGTGCACAAACAACTCTCTCTCTCACACACACACACACAAGGTCACACAGTAATGGCAACTTTTCTTTCGGGCGTCTTAATTCAAATTCAATTTGGTTCCACTAAATTCAGTTTCACAAGGAACGATTAGTATTTTCAGATTAAGAAAATTTTAAAATCAGTTGAAAACCAGATAATCCTGTTCCCTCTCTCACCTTCTGCCACAGTGGCTCTCTGGAGGCCAAACTGGAGCATGCAGCTACAAACCAGCAGTTTCCCAGTTGGCCTTGGTGCAGGTCGTGGGCACTGATGCCATCCACAAAGAGATGGGGGTCGCTGCATAACTCCTACACAGGAATACACAAAGTATAAACAATTATTAAGTAGTAGTATAATCATTATAATTTCGGGGGAGGGGGGGGGAATAGAGACAATATTGATCATCAATTATCCATGTGGTTTTTGCTGTTAAAGCCATTCAGCTGATTTTTCACTATTACTTCTTAATTTCCATATATCAATAGCGAGAGGGAGGACAACTGAGGATTATCACTTTAATGTACAACAAAAACAAGCAACTTTCCATTTTATAGAGAAAGAAGAGAAAGACAGGCATGTTGCATAACAGCTGTTATATTTTCAATTTGGACAGAAACCTGCTGTGTTTTACTCTGTGCTTCAGTTGAAGCAGAACAATCGAACGCGAGAGTCTCTTTTCTTCATCCCTCTTTCTGTTTTGAGCATTGATGGCGTAATTGGTCTTATATGGTTGTGGTAATTAGTTGCATGTTTATAATGCACATTAAAATTATATACATTCCATACTGTGTGATGGTGGGGAATTAAAAAATAAACCCAGGGAATTTGAAAATGCTTACCTGTATTTAACTAAATGACATTAAATTACTGACCTGACTGCCTTGACGTTTATCAGTATTTCTGTTTTAACCAATCAGGAGCAGGTACCAAATTAGAACCAGTTCTCTGTACCCATCCCTACTTCCAGGTGCTTAAGAAGCACTCAGTCATAAAGGATGACATACACCCTCCAATTAAGGGCAGTAAATCAAAGGCCTGATGGGTGGCAGAGTAACGGCATAAGCCTAATGAGAGAGCTGAGATAAACCAGTGCACACAAACACAGCCTCCAAGATCACTAAGCATGGGAGGATGGAGCCATATAGATTGGGTTTATCGCCATTCCAACATGGATGGACACTATTTTAAGTAGACGCATACACACACAAACAGCACATACATGCGTTGATCTGCTCAACCGCAAGACATAAAGAAACCCCACACACACTAGGTTTCTATAGACAGCCTGGGTGGAAACTGTTTCCCATTTCTCATGTTCTGGTTTTGTTGTCCTCTTTGTCTCATCATCCATCATTTATTCAGGCCCGGATCCCAGAGGTTAAGGGTTCCTAAAACACTCTCGGCTCGCTAACGTTAACCTGAAAGGGAACCAGCTGCACAATGGCTTCAGTTCTTATTCTGTTCACACTGTTTGTGGGTCCCCTTTTGGTTCTCTTCGCACTGATGTGATCTCAGACCTCTTGTTGTTCACAGTGGAGATGATTGCAGTTACATTTGTATTAAGATAAACTAAAAACACACATTGCAGTCACATTGCAAATAATTGGACGAGAAAACGAACCAAAAGCAAACCATACTCAGACCACAGAGTGGTCCTAGGGGGATTAGTTTGTGTTTGGGAACTTCACATATCCACAAACAAAAAATGCTGAGTCATAGGTCTATGACCCCTTGAAGTAATTAAACCATCCAAACCCTCCATTGTGTTTGGCTCTGCCCTGTGGGCTCCTCCTAGATGGACAAAAATCCTAATGATACCGATCCCTACATGCTCGTGACTGTGAGTTCATTCTTTTGGTGTTTACCAAAGTCTTCCTGACCACAACCATGGGGTGGAGGGTAGATTCATCTGTTTAAGATAACCAAGTATCTCAACTTTTCTTTCTTTTTACACTTTTTTACTGACATATTTTACACATTTACAGTATCTTTACTTTTTGTGTGGTAATGTTTAAATCTTTTTTCATTGAGTTTTTCATTTTCAAATAATATTTTCTTTATTCAACTCTAGTCTAGCTTAAAGTGATAACCACTAAGTACTTTACTGCTATGTTGCCTATGTTTAATGTGTTACACAATGGCTGAAACCATGATTATGTTGATGTCAACATTCCACCAGACTCTGCTCTCTGTCAATGCCTCTCCGCTCTGTTACAAAGTTGTGTCCTTAAGATATTTTTTTTTAACTGGGAACTGTATTGAAGCAGTTTATCTCCTTTTGGTATAGCTAGAAAGTTCCCGCCATCGTTCAGTGTCTTTGTTTTTGAGTATTTCTGTCCTCAATAACGTTGAAATTGGAACTAAATGTCTTGCTCTCATTTCATTTCACTGCCTTTGTTTCTTCCACAGATCTGAGCTCTTATAGGTTCTGTACTCCAGCACTGTGTAACTCTGCCCCTTTCTACACCCAGCCTGCCTGCTGAGCTCTTTCTGTGGAAGCTCAACCACAAGACCGCCCACAATTATTATTTCATAGCCTTGTAATCTTTGTATGCTGCCCAGAGAAAAGAGGTTTGCAAATGTTACATTTGTATTCGTTCAGATCTGTTATGAGCGGGTTGATTGTTTTCCTATGACATTTCACCCTGAAACTAAAGAGAAAAGTGACTCTAAAAGGTATTGCCATTGTTACAGCATAACACTTTTCTATTAAGGAACCTAAAAGATATGTTTAGCTTTTATTGAGATCTTTATAACTTCTGTCAGAAGGAACAGCACATCAATCTATATGGCTTCATTCAAAGACCTACAGATCAGGTAACTGAATGACAAATATCTCCAGAAACCTGTAACTTACAAAAGCCCCTCTATCAGACTTAGAAAATGACCAGAAAATCTTTACATCTTATAACTCACTGCAGTATTGCTTTCTGACATTAATTTCAGTTGGTTAGATTGGTTACTGCTCTACCTGATTACATGCACCTCTTAGAGGCAGTAGAGAGACCTCCCGGGATATGAAGTCACTCTCCACTCCCTGAGCAAATCAATATTCCCTATATTTCCTGCTTCATCATTTACCAGTAAATCAATGATCATCAATGATTGATAGTAAGAGCACAACTCAGCCTTAACCTGAGTGTCCTGCTGTACAAAATGAGTCCTGGAAAAAGAACCACAAAACATTACATTACTCACAGCTGAAACTGCAGATCACTTATGCTGAATTACTCAATAAGGATTTTAACAATTTTAATA
Source organism: Brotula barbata (assembly GCA_900303265.1). Lineage (NCBI taxonomy): Eukaryota > Metazoa > Chordata > Actinopteri > Ophidiiformes > Ophidiidae > Brotula > Brotula barbata. The sequence goes on from OMNV01013599.1 coordinate 29,562, forward strand.
TTCTATACCTTTACAGGATATAAAACAGCAACAAAAGCAGCCACTCACAGATATGTATACGTGATTTGAATATGAAGCAAAGGACTGACACAGAAGTAGAACTTGAACAAACTAGGGTGGTTCAAATAAGTTTTGAGTGGTTTGTGCCGGTTGGCTTGGCTTTCAGTGTGAAAGGCTGAGTCAGAATTGGAAGATTAAGCAAATAAATCTGATATTAAACAAAGATGAAGTTTTACATGGCATTACGTGGTTAAGAAATTTTAATGATGACACTTTTGATCTGATCTGAGTCATTTAATGAGTTTCTTTAGATGCATTTACCGTTGGTCGATTAAGATATCACACGGGGTAAAACTTAGACCAAACTAATCTATGACTACACGTAGTAAATACACAGAAAAGCAGATATTTTTTTGAATGATGCAATAATGTGTGATGCAATGAATCAGAGATTAAAGTTTTAAAAAACGAAAGGGTTTCCAATTGTCCATGTCGATTTAGAGCATACATTAAAACCGGTTATGCTGCAAACTTTACATAATGAGTCAGACGAGCTGCGTCAACTTCAAGATTAATTTTCCCCCACATTGTAACTACCATCCTCACATTCTGTTCACAAACAAATTAACTTTTTAAAATTTTATTTTGCTGCTATCCTTTGTGCTGTTAACTGATGCTACTGTTCATGTAAACATAACGTGTAATCTAATATCTGTGTCACTGTGTGTGTCAGCAGCAGGGTTCCAAAGGGCTAGAAAATTCCTGGTAAATTTTCGGAAAATTGCCAAAGAAAGTTAAGCATGGGAATGTTGGAAGTGTACACAATTTCAATATAAAAATTGTACCTTTTAATAGTGAACTTATTTGGTTGGAAAATACACGAAATAAAGCAATGCTCAGTGTGACGGCATGTGTTTAAAAGTATGCCCATTTAACTGAATTATAACTATGCCCGGTATTAAGCAGTGCACTCTTCAATCACAGCTAAGAAAGGGCATCAGAGACAGTGACGGTGAGGAAGTCCGTGGAAAGGATACGAAGGCCTGAGAGCTTTTTTTGAGCTGTCTTTTTTTTTGCTGAATTCTCCTAACAACATAAACCCGTTTCACATTCAACTGTAAGTCATTTGAATTTAAAGGTCCTTGAAATTAAATTAACACGTGGATGGTGATGAATTCTGCTCAAACCTAAACATTCTTAGGGGGTGGAATGCAATTCAAAGGGGTAAATTCCATAAATTCCACCGCCTCTTCAGTCCATAACACCTCCCCTTTCCTCCTCATTATTATTCAGCTGCTCTGCATTCATCCCTTTCCGACCTGCTCAGAAGAAGAATTATTCTCTGCCTCTCACCTTGGGTCTTTTCCAGGTGATTCGGCCGATGCGGTTGCTCTGGTAGAACAGCGATTGGTCGGCTGCAGGGAACAGAGGGTCTTCAAACAGATGTCCGCTGCGCTGGCACTGCCGCCTCAGCGCAGAGTAAGACTGACCCTCATACGGCACCACCATCTCCCTGTAAACACAAACACACACAAAGGACATTTGTAAGTTAAGGGGCTCTGCGTCCATTATCATAAAGCTCCATTCTACCAGTTTTTTTTCTGACTGACAAAATTAACAGTGTGTTGGTGAAAAACACCTCCCGTATTACCATGAAAATTGCAACTGTTGCAGTGTTCTTGTGCAAGGGGGTCAATCTGGCGTGGAGTTGAATTTCTGTGCTTGCTTTAGTACATCTATGTCTTCTTCTGCAGAACGACGTAAAGTTTTAAAATTGTGAAGACCTGACTTGCGCAACCACAGTTTTTTCCCTTTCCTTGCATTTTCTGCCAATTCTGATTCATTACCCAAACTGGGTCCCACCCCAGCCTTTAAACCACTACCTTATATGTCACCAAAAGTCAATAACCTTGTCATGTGACACAGGACTTCCTCTCAGAAAGTAAGCTCAGAAATGTTTTCAGAAAATTCCTATAAATAGATGTGTGTAAATACTACAAATCAGTACAAATCTTAGTTTTACTGTTTGGTAGAAATCAACCATCAACTAATTCTAAGACACAGGAGCAAAAGAATTCCAGTGTTTACACTGAGTAAAACTGAAACTAAGACAGGAAGAAGCAAACAGCAGGAAAGCAAAGCTTTAAACTCAAAGCACTGAAGGAAATTTGCTTCAAGATCTAATACTTGTGGTGTAGGCCACAGGCGTAACAATGGAGGACACATGATATGTGTACGTGTGTGTATGTGAGTGAGTGTGTGTGATATGTGCACTGTCCTCCTGTGACCCTTTTTGAACAATATTTTGGTTTGTATGCTCAAGATGGAGACAGCACTATAACCCTGTTAGATCAGGATCAGCAACAAGGATATCCTTCTCTCTCTCTCTAACACACCCATAAAAACAAAAGACCATTACACAAACTGGCCACATGACAGGATGATAAAACAGAAACTCTGGCAGTCATGACACATCGCTGCGTGTGTGGGTTTCTGTCAGCATTAAGTCTAATGCTCTTTGATGACGATGAAGTCTTAAAAGCAATGAAAGCAGCTTCCTGTCTGGTAAAAGGAGTGACAGACAGAAGTGGGTTTGTGTGTGTGTGGCAGTGTTACACACTGTGGCAACGCCTGAGTTGCTGCTGTGAGACATGAACAATCATAATCAAAGTATAATCATATAATCAGTCATAAAGTACTTTGTGCCCATCAGAGTCTGTTTCTTACTGCAGGAGAAAGGGAGGAGAAACTGAAACTACAAAGTACCAACTCCAAGTTACAAAAATCATCATTCCACCCATTTGTAATAGATACTGTATGTTATTGCCATTCAAGACACAGTCCGCTGCAGAAATTAGCTTAGGCGTGTCGGATGGAGAAGAATTTATTATGTGTAATCTTAATTATTGTTTTCCTTACTCGTGTAGTCGTTTGGAACTGAAGAATTGTAACAGCCCTATTTAACCACAATTGATCTGAAGTAACCTCTCCAAACACTGTCCAAATGTTGCACAACAGATAACGGTTGCCATGGAGATTGTTTATGGGTTGTAAGAGGATGATCAGCAATCATATTAACGTTAATTAAAGGTAGAAAACAGATACAATTAAGGCTGGAGATGCAATTGTGAATGTACATGAGGGAGGAAGAGCGATCAGCATGACAGAGGAATGAGTCATCAGACGGGTGTAAGCATGCGCCTGGCTCTGTATTTTTCATAAATCATACAGCATATTGGCTGTGATTCTTGCTAGCGTCACACCAGAACACACTGAGCACATCCTGGACAGTTCCTGACACAAACATGGCTGCTGCCTCCACATCTTAATAGTTATCTGCTAACATTTGATTATCTTGTTTCGGCTACGTCAGCTCTGCGGACCTCTATGAGCAGGATAACTGTTAGCAATGAAAACCAAGCACTTCATGTTAGGTGTGTGTGTGTGTGTTAGTGGAGACATTTAAGACAAGCCTACACAATATAAACATTTTGATTATGAACGGCAGCAAGTTAACTAATAAAATACTGAAGTATGCAGATGCACTAAAGGTGCCTCAGGTGAGGACCTTCTCTATTTGATCTACTCCAATGACTGTGTAGTGCAAAATAGGGCTGAACAATGTATCATATTTTTATCATTACTGCAATCCATGCAATGTGCATCACACAGAGGGCTGCAATAAAATATCAAATTCACAAAGTCATTGAGGCTAACAAAAACTGAGAGCAGAACTGGAAAAGGACACAACATGAACACTGTGTAAAACACACACAAACATATACTGTATAAACTGTATATACAGTATCTAAACACAGGCTGAACTACATGTTACATTTTCATGAAGCATCAGTTCAGTTGCAGGAATGGTGGGTGAATGCAAAAATACAAAATTAGTCAATATGTGAGCTTCTGAATGGAATTTTGGGAGAAGAATTATCTCGCAATCCACGCACCTTGTCTGTGATTAGTTGTGTAAAGTCAGCACCATAAGCAGTATACTTAGAGGATGTACATTTGGAAAGGCTGGGATATTGCTCACTTACATCTCGGAGTTATTGCATCACTTATTGTTATCGCATCATCCAACACGTTATTGCACATCAGTATTTCTGTAGCCCTGGTATCAATGAACATACAAATACAACATCTTCACAACAAACATCGTCACAACACCTCTCAGTCACTGTATCAGACTGAGGGAGAACTAAGCAGCTCCTTCAGCAAACAGACTGCTGCACCCACAGCGTAAAAAGGAGCACTAAAACAGGTCCTTGATTCCAACCAGTGTCAGACTCAACCACACCGACATGACATGACATGACATGACATGACATGACATGACATGACGTACGCTGGTGTCCCGTATTTAATTTGTATGTATGTAGCATGTGTAACAAACTATATGGTATGTATTGGTCGGTGTGTATGATTTCTGTTTTAGCTGTTTTTTGGTAGTTGTAGTTAAATAATATATTTAATTAAGTATGTTTGAAAATAGTTAAGCTTAGTTGAATTGTTATTTATCGTTTTGTTCAACAGTTGGTTGTTCAGTTTATATTTCTGTATCTGTCCATATATCTCCTATATGTATATAGTCCATGTGTATAGAAAACTGTTTGGTTTGTTAAATCTGTGTTATTTATAGTATTTCATTTTGATGTAGGATAAAGTGTGTTTCTCATATTGTTAAACAAAGATTGCAATATCTTTATGAAAATGCATGTTATTTCTGTCTGATATTAGTTTCACACTGAAAAATCCAACATGGAAACAAAGTCACAGCAGGAGAACTGCATGAGATCTACAAAATGCAGTACAGGCAGGTACACTACAGTAAAGCACAGAGGGAAATCAGCCAAACCGGGTGTGGTTTCATGTGGTTATAAGAAGGTCAACAACAGAAATGCGCCACAAATATGACATAGCAACAGCCAAGATTCAGACGTTAAAAACAACATCATGACGTCATGAGTTGATTAACAGATATAAATATGTTTGGCTCTTCTGTTCTACAAAAGAATTCATTCATCTCTTTCCAGAAAACTAGACTGGACCACTCATTTTGTTTTTAAAGCTTTTTTGTTTAAGAGAAGTTGAAGCTAGCCATATTAATACAGGAAATGCCCAAACTTTGCCTTCAAAATAAAAGACGAAGCAAAAATGAAAAATTCATTAAAAATTGTAAGAATTTTGTTTCTGCAACGAATAAGCAACCGTCCTCGTGTGAGATCCATGTGTCACATTCTCTGTCTTTCTGCACTAACAATGTACCACGCGAAGCATTATCTGATCACCGCAGCACATTTGGACAGTGTTTGGAGAGGTTGTTTCAGGTCAAGTTTGTTTAGATTCATACATAGCAAATAAGGCTGTTGCAACTAATCAATTATAATTAACTACTAGATTTTAAAAAAATATTAAAACTAAACACAATTGATCATTTGGTAAAGTGGCAAATGCAAGGACGAGCTACAATACAAATAATTTAATTGACAGATTCACTGAGGTTAACAAATGGCTGAGAGAACTGGAGAACTCCATCAGGACTCCTGGCATACACACACTAAGTTATACATTTCGTTTACATGAATCACTTCAGTTATGCTTAGTGCAAAAATAATTCAGTATATAGGTTTGTGAGTTCATGTGTAGCATTTCAAGATCTTAGCTACGGTCATGTAAAATTATCATTTAATTGACGTGCCTCTTTTGTGATCAGTTGGGTAGAGTATGCACCATTTCCAGTTTTAATATATTCTCTATACTTGCAGCATTTAAAATTCACATCAATTTGATACAGCACAACAAAATGTTAGACTCATCGCATCATCTTTATCGCAATATCCATCAACTTATTGAACATTCCAGTTGTGTGCCTTTACTATAGAATAAAACCCAACCCAAGCATAGCTGCTGTCATTGTCAGTAACTCAAAAGTAAACAATGTGTCTTTATCTGTTATTACCTCACACTTCAAAGTGCTATCACTTAGAATACAACAGGAAAGAATCCCCAGGTCACGCGAGGCTGAGTATTTTATTTTGAAGGTTACAACCCTACAAGTCTGATTTTCACTCCGGCTAACTTGACAATTTAACTTTTTTTTTCTGTTTTGCGTGTGGGCGTAAAATCGTAATTGTGGGCAAGATGCACACACTTAAGTTCTATTTTGTAAATATCATTACTCCACTCTATTTCATTTTGCTCTATTCTGACAAGTTTTGTTGCTCTTCGTGTAGAAAAACGACGCTCTGACTATCGCTTTTTCGCGCCGTGTAACCAAAACAGCACTGAGTCGTTTTCTTGCTCTTCCTCGCTGTTTATAATCAGGAAATTAAAGGGCCCCGAAGTTAAATTAACTTTGTTCAACTCAACTGAACTCCTAAAGAAAGATTTCCAGGCTTAGCCGTGCCAAAAAGTCGTAACTTCGTTTAATTAATCGGTACCTGGGTAGAGTTTTGGCTTAACGTTCGCTCCCCGGGTGGCAACACGGCAGCTGGCGTCCTTTCTTCCCGGGAGGATTTGGTTGTTTCCGCCGTCGTCAGGTCGGTGATGCGCGAATGTTTGCAACGCGAGGATAGTTTTTACGATACTCAGAAGCAGCAGTTAAATGTCACACGTGCGCGTGCGTGTGTGGCGCACTGGGAGGAGTAGCGCGAGCTCCTCGCCTGCGACGAATCGATCTCGAAGCGCTGGATGCCATGTTGCCTTCACGTGTGGCACGGAAGTGTGATACTCCAGTGATTAAAAAAGTATTTTTAGAAGTTTAGATGCGAACCAGGCTGAACTGACATTGTTTTATTCAGTAAAATCTGTACTTTTAACAAGAAATATCCAAGAGTAGGTGGCAAAGATCTATGCACAGAGCGATGTAAGAAAACTAGTAACCAAAGAAAAATAGCATTTAAATTTATCGAAATGCACGGTTCCGTTTAGGAATCCACAAGATATGTTCATCTTTTATTGTGGCGTTTCTATCTTTATGCTGTTGCCGTAATAGCAACATTCAAATGCCAACAGACTTGGTAAATGAACACCACTTTGAGAAGAGACCACAGATCATCATGCCAGTCCAAAACTGCCCGTGGATATTTATTGTGGAATGAGAACAGAGATTGTGCTGTGGTACCTCTTTATAACTTTCATTCTTTTCATCCTCATTCCATTAAATGTTTAAAACCAGCGCCCTCTCCCGTTTTATGATGGAGCTCCGTACAGCTAATTGAACACCTGGAAAGACTTTGAGATGGAATTCTGTTTTTGTTGTGACAGTGACCTCTTGTGGATAGTATTGTACTTACAACTGCAAGAAACCAAATACTCTCCAAATAAATGAATCCAAGCATTTACGTAATGTCCCCATACTATCATCATCATAATACTCTGTACAATTCTTCCAAGGATTTAATGCATTCTGAATTTAAATATTACAATAATATTCCCACATCTAACTAGTTTTTGATTTGTTTCATATTGGCGCCATAACTGCTTTTAAAATAACTAAACGTATATAGTGAGAAAGATTTTTTTAAAATCCGTCAAAGCACAGATAGGGATCTGATCTGGATTTCCTAAATATGGTTTAAGATTGGGGGTGGGATTATAGCCTGAATATACAACTTTATGGCCATATACAGTACATACAAAACTGAGGAAAAACTTTTCAGTTGTGAGAGTCAGGGTACAACCTGACCAGTCTATCAGAGGGCTAAAATAGAAAAACAAAATCCTTCATATCTAACAATGTAAGAGTCACTTCACCTATGTCCTTTGTTGCCCACAACCTAAAAATGATATCCCAAATCATCTGTTACACCTGGAGCCCCTTATGTTGGCAGATAAGTGGATAGGCAGTTAGTTATTTAGGTTGTTTGCTTGGTAGGAAGATGGGTCAATATACTATATGTAGGTAGGTAGCAAGTACACGTGCTATGTAGTTACAAACTGTTGATGTACAGAGAGCGAGAAGTTTTATAACACAGTTGCTGTCTCTGGGATGCTATTAATCTTTAACATTATCCGGTGACCAAACATCCATAGCGTCATGTGAGAAACTGCACTTTACACTTTAAAAGACCAAGAAGAGGACTCTCATCAGAAACTGTGTGTTCTCGAAGGGAAAGGATAATGAGCCTGCGGCATATTCGAAGGACTTACAGGCTGTCACAGCTGTAACAGCAGTCCGACTCCCATCACACAGTGAGTATTCCAAATACCATGGAATGTCTGTGCAGAAAATCTTCATAGCTACAAATGCTGTCATTTGTAGCTATGAAACTAATGCAGACGGATTGTTTTGCTTCACAGTTGCTCACACATAAAACTGGAGGTCAATCCTGGAAAAATGTCAAAATGTTATGGGACTGAATTTTTAATTTTTGGAGAAAACCCCCCCACAATGATTGATCTGGGGCTCCACTGACCAATGATAACATTTAAACTCTTGAAATATTACAACTATTCTTTTATCATTTTGACTCCTTTTGTCAAATTATTATATATATATATTACCGCTTTATTCTTGTAAGATTTTAACTTCTTAATTTTTTTCCAGCAGTGATCCAAACACAGAATCTCTCAAGCTCCTAAGGCTTCTTTTACTCTGCATTTATCTGTGACTCAGTTTCATGTTTTGCACTCATCATCTTTCTTGTCATTTTATTGCACTTATGGTGCTAATAAAAATGCCTCTGTGCCTCATATTTCCTGTCCAGGTTTAAAATGTTAACTAGTTGGTTGGTGAGCCTGGTGTTACTCACGGCTTTACTGACTGGACGGACATTTCCAGGGAGACAGCAGCGCCCTCTGGAAGTCAAACCAACCACCATGATCAAAGGTCCCGCAGGGGCAGAGATGACTTTAAACTGTGGACATGAAGGTCAATGAACATACACGAGCAAAAACACAGTTCAGAGAGAGAGTGAGAGTCTTCTTGGAAGAATTCCTGCATTTAAGTTAGCAAATAAAGGTTAAGAATATAATGCATACCTCCACCAAGGCTAAATAGTCCTTCAATTATGACTTCATCTCTCAAGGATGAAACCTAACCTGTTGACAAACTGTCCATCTCCAGTTCCTGTTACTGACACAACTTGTTATAGTCAATCGATCATTCTTTTTTTTGCACAGGTAATGAGTGTGTTTCATAATAATACTCATTGAGATATAACACTTTTTGAGAAATAAACCAAGCCAACTCAACTTCGGTAGCCAATCACAGTAACAGGTTACCAACAACATAAATAAGATTTAAAACATAAGATGTAAATATTCACTCGCTTGGTCCGGACATTGTACACATAAAATGTTGTGTCTTAATGTGTGAAGTGGATACAAGTCCAAATCCAAAGGAATTCCAGACATTACAAACAAGCATGACACATGGCCACACTGGTGGAGGTAACAAAATAATAATCAGTGTTGTGAAGACCAATGGTCAGATGAAAACTTTTCATCTCCTAATACAGGGATGTATCACTCAGATCCACTGAAGAGGAAGAGGGGGAAAAGCTGGCAGAAAAGAAAACATCAAAGTAAAGAAAAAATGTTAGCAAAATACATTTGTCTGTAAATTGCAAACTGTACCTGTGCGGTACTTGAATAAATGTACTTTAATTTTACTTTCCAGTTCTGACTCCCATATGTTCACATCTTTTGGTTCATTCCTATGGTGAAAGTATAGCAACAGACTCAGCTGTGATCCGTCCTACAAAGAATTGTTCAAAAATGTACATAAACTACAGACCGTCAACAGGAAGTTGACTTCAGACAAAGCATTTGTTCCATGGTCACCTCACCATGTAGCATAAACAGCAGCCCTTATACAAATTCACTCAATTTTCTCACTTGCTACAGTCAAATTCATCGCAGTCCGTTAAAACTTATACATTGCAAAGAATGACCTCTGACACTCAGAGCCAACAGATGTGAACATAACTGATCTTCCTGTCATGTGCAGGTGTAGTTGCATACTGGCACACCCCATTTGGAGACCTCCAGAGTGCTGAGAACCATAGTAACCTGGGCCCTGTCCTCATACGTCATGATGGCGGGCTGCTTATCATTAATGCCAGCTGTTTCCACAGTGGCTTGTACTACTGCCTCCTGAAGGGCAGAGAGGGAACTACACTGTGGCCATACCAGCTCCATGTTGATCAAAGCAGCCCATGTATCCAGCAGCACACAGGGGCTCTGCTGTTTGGGCTCAACCCATCCTCTCCCCAGGCAGGACAGTCTATCAGTCTGGGCGGTCGTGATAGTAGGAGTGCAGTGAGGCCAAGGAGGGATCCTGGGGGAGTCGTTGGGTCCGGGGAGGAGGAGCAGGCAGGGGTCTTGGACAGTCAGCTTTCAGCAGCTGTGGCAGCTTCAGTGGTGCTGACCTTCGTGGTGGGATTCACTGCTGGAGCTCTGAGCAGAGTGCACGTTCTCAGGTAGCGTTAGAGATTTCTCATATATGGCAAATAATTGTTTGATTTCATGTTTTTGTCAGAAGTAATAAAAGTAGTAAATGTAACTGAAGACACACACAGTTACATTACACAGTGCCAGAGGGCACCACAATTGTTCGGTGCTGCTTTAGATGAAGTAGCAGTTGAACCTGCTTTTAATAATCCTATTATCATGCTTCCTCTCAGATGTTTTGGTGCAGCCACTGACCGGCTAAGAGCGCGATGGCAACAGGGATGCCGAACCAATACCTCAGACCATGTCACCATGACAACCATCCCACCTACGTGTAACAATTCCGGTTCCTACTTGCGGTCTGAACCAGAGTCAGGCGAGGACTCTGCAACTTTGGACACTTCAACAACTTCACCTCCCCCCATGAAGCCTCAGAGAAGCTTCAAGCTGAAACAAGGAGAGGAGGTGGAAATCACTGCTTACCTGGAGGGTTGTGACTTCATAAAAGAGGAGGGAGGAAGACGGGAGGAGGAGGTGGAGAGAGAGAAAAATGGTGTCTGTCTGTCAGAAGATGGGATTAGTGAGTCTGAACGGTTAACAAAACAGAAAACAGACAAGGAAAGGTGCAGTGAAGAGAGAGGAATGAGAGAGCTTGGATGGAGAAAGGAGGATGAGGAGGAGGAAAGGAGTGAGGAAGATGAAGCACAGAAAGAGGGAGGGAGAGAAAGCAGTAAGAAAGAGAAGGGGCTGAGAGAGGAGGATGATAAGACTGGAACTGAGAAACAAGGTAAGAGTCAAAATGAAGAGGCGACTAAGAAAGGCAGCGAGGAGAAAAACAGAAGAGATGATGAGGACGAAGAAAAGAGGACAACAAATAGGGGGGAGAAAGACGGTGGTGAACCAGCTGGGAGAGAGAAAAGTAGCAAGGAAACTGGAGAGATAGACAGCAGTGATTCTGAACAGCTGTCACCAGAAAGTGATGAAGAGGGGACAGTGAGTGATAAGGACGAAGAGGGGATAAAAAACAGAAATGAAGGAGGAGAACAAGAGGAGGTGCATTCAGCTTCTACACCCCATCCACCGGCACGACGTAGCCGTGTGATTCGCCTATACCAGTATGACGAGGATGGGAACAGATACGGACACCTTCCAGACCCTGGCCCTGACGAACCAGGCCCTGCCCCCAGGCTTAAGCACCGCTCTCTTTCTCTAACACGCCTCAATGCCATCATGGCCACCGCCTCAGCAGGACCAATGGACAATCCAATGAGAGAGAACAGGGAGGAGAGAGAGGGAAAGGCATTTTTCCACATGGAGATCTGAAACAAGGTGGCCAAAATAAAAGGAACATGCAACTGATATTCCATCTCTTGCACCCTTAAAGTGATAAATTGTTTATTTGCTTTTTGTGAGAAAAACTAGAATTCAGTTGAACTACTTTTACAAGAAAAAAAGCAATGGAAAATTGATGTTAAATTTAGAAGAAAACTCAATTTCACTTTAACTCCAACTTGTGTATTGCGAACAGATCACTTAACAGTATATTCACTTAATTTGAACGTGTATATATTTAAACAAGAATGACACATCACATTAGATTTTAGCATGAATCTGTTACTTTGCATTTGGGATTCACCTACCAGGTCCACAGGACCCTCATGGATCCCTGTGGTAAACAGGTTGAGAATCTCTAAAAGCTCCTCAACAAAAGTGTTTTTAAATTAGTTTGTTTGTTTTCATAGGACACTTTATACTAAACCATATATATTTTTAACGTGAAAAAGCTAATCTCTTTTTTTAATTTAAATTTCCATTATTGTGACAGTAGAGACAGACAGGAAGGACAGGGCTCAGAGTGAGGGGATGACATGCAGCAAAGGGCACAGGCCGGAATTAAGAAGCAACTCCTCACAATTCCATTTCCTTTATTGTGAAAACATCTATAAACAAGACTCAAAATGGAAAAAAAAAATAATTAAAGACAACAAAATTTCCACATTTCTTCTATCAGTTCATTTTTTCCTTTTTTTCATTTTAAGAACTTTTTCCCTTCCTAATTAACACTATAAACAGTCAGTGAGCAAGGACAAACTCTGAGAACAGGTTCAGGATGCAGAGGCTGTCTCTGCTGGAAGTGTGTGTGTGTGTGTGTGTGTGTGTGCGTGCGTGCATGTGTGTACATACGTGTGTGTAGTCCACAGGCATCACTGTGTTTATTTCATTTGTAGTCCGTAAAAGTGTTGGTGAGAAGTGAAACAGCTATTTGTTCTTTTTGTGTAACCTTTCAAAAGAGAGTGAACCGTCCCGCGTTCGGTTCCTCTCTCTCTTTCTCTTTTTTGGTGGTTTGGCAGTTGTGAGGTCGTTGTTGCTACAATGTCGACCGAGCCTTCTGCCATTCCACAAATTCATCTAGCAGCACTGGCCCTGCAGGGAAACAACGCAAACAATTAATTCTTACTGCTGACATTTGCCAAATGAAACAACAGAGTGAAAATTAACATCATTGTGATGATTTAGGTGTACCTCAGCTCTACTAATGTATCCCTCCATCCATTTTCTAAACCGTTTAATCCTGGTGAGGGTTTCACTGACCACAGGGCCAACAGAGCAGCACAGAGGTTCCTTTCACCAGCAACATCTTCTAGACTTTCCCGGGGGATCCCTAGACCTTCTTAAACCAGCCAAGAGACGTAATCCCTCCAGTGACTCCTGGCTCTGCCCTGGGTCTCCTCCCAGTTGGACTTGCCCGGTACACCCCCAAAGGGAGGAATCCAGAGGCCATCCTTACAAGACGCCTGAACCACCAGCAGACCCCTCCCCATGTGGAGGAGCAGCAGTTGTATTCTGAGGTCCTCCCACATCATGGAGATCCTCACCAGATAAGGGAGTGAGCCCCACCACACTGCCAAAGAGCGATCGATACACTGAGAGCTTCACCGTACTACTCAGCGCCCTCTCCACAACCATAGTCTAGTCTGGTGTCTGCATTACCGCAGCGGAGGCACTTAACTAGCGATCAATCTACCAATAATCTCAAATTTCGTTCCTGTAAATTATTTAATTTCGTACAGAAATTAAATAGCTTCCAGAAAATTTTGGAATACAAAAGGTTGTGTATGGAAAGAATTAACATTATGCCAAGGTGGGTGTTTACTCATTTCATTATCACTAAGGCCTGCATCATGACCGACTCCCAGCAGGTTTGACTTCACAGAGATGTTACTGTGGCAACAGATCCAAAACACTTTTCTCCCACTGACATATACAGGATCATAACAAATCATCAACAATCATATCAGGACACCTCTTTGATTCAAGTACAAAGAATGCTCCTGTATAATGTTCTTTTACTTTTTGTTTAATTAAAGCTTATTGTTCCATCATTGCTTCCTTTAACAATGACTACCCTTCTAGCCATATGCCGGTATGTGGTAGCACCGTAGAAACTTTTTCAAGTTAACAGCTAGCACGTTGGCCAAATTGTGGCTCTGCTCATGTCAATATGAACCACTGTTATTGACCTGTTGTTCTATAAGACCGGTGCTTAGTCGGCAGCTTCTCGGTAGTCATAACAGCATACTCCCAGAGGGAACTGTGCAGGAGCCACACAGCTGGTTTTGAGAACAGCTGTGTTCGAAATAGCTTACACGAAACTAACCGCAGCGGAATCAGAACCTGGACTGTTAAAGACCTTTGCGAGGTGACAACTACATATTCCCAAACTGCAATGCTGATGCTCAGGTCACACAGGCTTAGTGTAAATGATCATTCTGATGCCTTGGCAGTTATCCATGGCGTCAGACAATGGATGCATACGGCAGTTTGAATTCCTCAGGAACCCCCACAATGCAGCGATGGGATTACAGTAATTACCTCAATACTTCATTGGCACAATACCGCCTATAGTTACCTACAAGACTTATATAATATAATTTCACATTTTTATGAATTACGTAGCCCTTTTTCATCCTGAATTCTTCTTACTCTTTCTCTGACGTACATTCTTAGTAAATATGTGTTTACTCACAGGCTCCATCTTCATCATAGTTGCCAAGGTCTGTGTTGATGGTCCTGCTGAACTCCAGAACGTTATACCATTGATCCTTATTCATCCCCTTATATTTAGACTGCTGTGGGTCAAAGAATCAGAGGATGAGGGAAATGGAAAATAAAATGCCTGTGAATAAAATGATTTCTTGTTTTCCTGTGATGACATAGGAGGAAGAGGTTTACCTCCAAGAACTGGTGGAAAACTGGGAACAGAGACCATGTTCTTCCCAGCAATAAGGCCAGCATGGATTTGGCTGTGTCCATGTCCAAACTCCTCTGGTCTTTATCCTGGGATGAAGACACAAGGACACAGACAAAAACAAAGAGAGGGGCTGAGTCGGGTTGATTCAACGATTGGTTGTTTTAATTGTGGAATTGCTTTGTATGCTGCAAATTCGGTCCTATACATATTTATGATTGAGGTCCTATGTCTCAATGAGGACTAAAGCAAGACTTTTATATGATGTGGCAAACTCACCCTCGCAAAGTCAAAGGCATATCTGTAGATGTTCTTAAAGACTGTGGAGTCGTTGAGTTCCCCGCGCAGATAATCCAGTTTGCTTTGTAATCTCTCTGTGCAGTCGCACCTGCATGCATAATAAAAAGTCACATAAATCCATCACATGCTGTCTTTACACTCACTGTCTGCCAGTGAGGTAGGATAAAGTCTATTTTGTTCTAGGAGAATTTCTCACAGACCAAAACCTTGGCACGTTTTAAACAGACTTGAGGGCATTTAGTATGCGCTCTCGATTAGATTACTACTAATGCCTTGTGAGTGGGTTATCATTCCAAATCACTCCCCAAGCTGCTATTGGCCCAGAATGCTGCAGCTAGGTGAAAGACTATGTCCAGAAATGTTGACCACATCACATCATTTAATTTTATTCCAATTTATTTCACAAAGAAATAAAAATCTCACCATTTCCCAGATTAAAGTTCAAGCATTGATTTGAAGAAGGCGGTGTTGATTTGCGACAGGAAGCAAATGCTTGTCACACCCATTTTTAAACATGGACTTACTGTCCCATATACATGACAGTAAAGTGAACTTACTGTAAAACTGTCATTCCACTGAGCCACTCCTCTTTTGTGAAGAATCCCATACTTGCTGCTTCTAGATGCCAAGCTAAAACTAACATGATAATCTATGACAGAGAGAGAAAGACAAATAGGAAGATGATAAAGTTCAACTAGGCCAACAATAGAGACGCAGCTGCATAACAAGGTAGCTCAATGTGAAATTATTTTTCTGTAAATCTAGGAACAGATTCTTTGTGTGATTATTCACAAATCTTTTATCTTTAGTATCTCTGTAAGGGATAGATGTTTTTCCCCACCGCTAAGTTGTTGTTCATAAATTATCTTTTATCTGCTGGCCTTTAAAGTGCAGAGTATTATTGAAGCCTTCACTCCATTCACTCATTATGAAAGTCACGTCAAGTTTAAAGTTATAATTAACGTTGAATTTGAAGTTGACAGTGGATAATGAATGAAGCCATTTTAGTCATTGAGACGAATATTTATTGGTATACCAATTACAATGACACTCGTTGATATTTTCTCTGGTAGTGTTATGGTTTGAGAACCGAATTGAAAACTCTGCTGTGTTGGACTCCCCCGGACAGGAAAACAATTCCTCCCTATTGAAGTGAAAATATTAAGGTACGCCTCAGGCCAGTTTGGTCTTAGAAATCAAAAACACAGGCCAGTTTCAAGCTCTAATTCAGAATAAGATTTGATAAAAGAGCAACAAAACAAGATGTCAATAAAAATAACATATGAGTAGCACTACCACCACCTTTTAAAATAACTTAAGAGATGAGAAGGTTGTACAACTGAATAAGTCCAACTCAGGTAAGTTAGGTCTGACAGGCAACAGGACTCACGTTTTCTGGTTTTACACCGATGTCTTCACAGAACTTTTCCATGGCCTCTGGTCCCACCACTTCATCCGGGCCAGCATACTCATGAAACCAGGTCAGGCACTTTTTACTGGAGAACGGCTTCTCAGAGCCTATTGGTCGGGCACCGCGGATCTGAGGTCGAGTGAGACTAAATACAAAGACAAAAGGTTTCAGTTTCACAGCAAAAAATCAAATCTAATTAATAAAAACTGATGATCTAACAGAACGCAAAAAACTGTACAGGAGCTGTTATCATGACAAAGAGATTCTTGCGGTTGTCAGTTCAATAGGCCACTTTTTCCATCTAAGATGTTGTAGTTCTGGAAGCAGTTCTGTTCAGTTTTTGCTGTGGCACCATTGAAAAGGTAGAATAATAAGTTCATGTAAATACCTTGGTTCGGTTTTAAAGGGGATATTGACCTCCGGTGGACTACTGTGGGCATACAAATGTAGCTATAACATTTCTTAAAAGGGTCACAAATTGAGACTAAAAGATCGCAATCAGGACCTGTCCTTTTCCTTATACTGGCAGCATAAATGAATCTGTCCTCCTATTCCATCCTGTTAAGCAAAAACAGCTCTGATTAAGAGGAAAAATATGTGTTGAGTGCCATGTTCCTCCGGCAAGGAGGACTGACACACACACACACACACACACACCATGATGTATCTGCCAGAGCTGCATTCTTCCTCTCACTCTGAATGCAGCGTTGACCTCCCCCACCAGCTACTCACGTTCCCTCAACGCACATAAACACACTTTAGAGGAAAACGAGAAGGCGAGGGGTTCACTGCCAGGTGTAAGACAAACCTGTCATTCTAAAAAGAGCCAGACCTTTTTCAGGCTGCTTAAAGTTCAGCCATAGTGTCCGCTCTACCAAATAAGTATCTATACTTGAACAGAACGAACCAAATGCTTGTGAAGTGCTGGGAACTGAAACTCATGGACATTCCCCAATTGACCAAAACTGATCCAACAGAGCTGTTTGTATATACATTTTAAAATGCCAAGAAGCCAAAAGTAAGATATGTTCAAAGGTTAACTTAAGTTTGAAAAACCCAATATTAAAAGGAGTTATTAAAAATGCATGAAAGTCTGGTCCAGTTCAGACTCAGACTAACATGCTGCAAACTGATCTGCTCCATTAGCAATAGAAGTGGAGTTTCCATTGACCTATGGCAAATTGAAAAATATGTCATGGAAACGATAAAATACCGCAAAAAGAAGGTTTACGCTTCCTGATGTTGATTGTCAAAACAAGTGATCACATCGGACATTACATGTAGTGTTTAGTTTCTGGGTTTGGCTACAGCTGTGTGATAGATGTTTACAGAAGCATGACGTGTTTTGTGCAGAGCAAAGATGAGATCTTGAATTTAATCAGATTAAAACAAGTTACTCCTACACTAAAGGGAGGGAGGCAGCACAAATGTACAAATTTATGAAGAACTACAAGAGGATCTGTGTGACAAACTGCGGCAGCATCGTCTGCACTAAACAGAAATCACTGGGGGCTGAGCTACTGTCAAGTTTTGACAAATATAAATTTAACTTAAAGGTAATTCTCTCACTACAGCTTAGCATTTAATTATCACAGGTATCCGGCCCACAGGGATTTCAAAGAAACAGACAGAAGAGAAGTTATAATGATTATTGATACCTTGAGAACTATTTGATTATGAAAAATCTGCTCCATGTTCACTTCTCATCTTAATCTTATAGGGTAAGAAAAGCAAAACTTATCCACCAAGTATATTTAGCGGAAACACTACCAAGCTGCATTTGGGAAACACAATTAGACACCAGATATACAAAAACAGTAGAGAGGGGACATTACCTGGTAATTTTACACTTCCTGAGCTCATGGTCATCTGCATCAGGGTACTTTCTCTTCTTCTTCACAGGCATCACTGAACCGTTACTGGATTTCACTAGCTGGGCTGAAACAAAATTACAAGTGGGTCACTCACACACATCACAAGTCAACAATCAATCTCACATAATAATGATAAAAAGATGATGATGGAGGTTGTACCTGTGTATTTCCGGCTGCCTTGTCCATTCAAGTCAAACAGGTTCTAAACAATGGAAATATCAAACATGCTTTTGAGCTGAAATACTATTTCATAATGACTCTTTGAAACATTTTACTCCAAGGGTTATAAACGACTAGATTGAGAACTGATTAATACACTTATTAAACAAGTAGATTAATAGTGATTAATCCATCAGAGTCTGTTTCTTAATGTAAGAAGGAAGCAATTAAAACTACAAAATGTCTACCATTCAACCAATAATTTGGATGAATCCTCATAATTCAGTCAATTTGCCATGGACATGACAAATTAAGACACAGACCAGTAAATGGTGCATTATCATTTCACAGCATGAAGACATGTGACATGATGACTTGTGACATGATGAGGTGATGAGGTTTTACATTTTCATTGGTTGTAATCTTGTAATACAGAAATAGTTTATAGTGAGTAATAAATGTTCCTTGCAGGCTGCTTATTCACAAATATAAAAAAAAAACAGCTAAAGCTCCAGCAGGAATAAGTTGTCAAAAGTTAGCTTAGCATAGGTCAGGTGCTGTCTTTGTATCTGAATTTGGATGAATCGATCTTGACAGCCCAAACCAATATTACAGAAAAACCTTTTGATAGCACCCAAGCTTTGTAACTTACTAAACTTAGCTACTTACAAGCTTGTCCAGTGTTTCTGATATGTGCTATTGACGTTTGCCAGAACACACTGCTTGACCCTAGAAGAGAATAAATAACACATCACAAAACATTTAAAAAATAGCCAAAATTAAGCTAAACTGATAGGAAATTAATCACATATGCACAGGAAAACATGCTTTACAGCATTGTAACTTATGTGGGAAGCCAGGGGGAAAATGTGTTCAATTCATTTTGCAAGCACAATCTGATTCAGGATAATCTACACGTCATACATGGGGCGGCAGGGCAGGGCAGTCGCCTAGTAATCAAAGGTTTGCCAGTTCGATCCCCCACTCCTCCTTGCCGAAGGTCCATGATCACGACCCTAACCCAAAATTGCTCCCGGCGAGCAATTGGTTACCTCGGCGGCCGGCGTGTGAATGTTTGTATGAATGGGTAAATGTGCAGCAAACATTCTAAAGCGTTCTGGAAAAGAGCTATGGGAATGCAGTCCATACATACAGTCTTAACAAGCAAAGATCTTACTTACAAATCTCCATATTTGAATATGTGCCACAAATTCCATTTAAGAGGTCTAAACTGTTTTACTTGTATTCACATGACTCAATCCTTTAACAGGTTTACATTAAATATATGATAAATGTTATAACACGCAATGGTGGTCAGATTTGGTTTATTTGAATGACAAATAGTCTGACACTCTCTTTGTTTGTTATATACATGTGACTGATAGAATCACCTGTCAGTGGAGCAAAGAAGATGTCACATGACTCATAAACCTGCAGGGTAAATAAACAGTTCAGGCCAAACTCAAAGGTGTGTACCACATGTCAGCTTGGCGGAGGCCCTAAAGTCATACACAGGCCCTAAAGTCATACACAGGCCCTTAAGTCCCAAAAGGTGATTTTTTTTGTTCTTGTGAGCACACGTCATCTTTTTTGCGCAAGATAATATTCCTGTGCACATCGCAACGTGCCCCTCGTCTTCAAAGCATAGGCCTATCATGCCTTTAATATGATTTAACTTGTTCAAACGGGATAATTATTTGTACGTACAAGATAATTTACCTGCTCTCAACTGAAAATTAAATTATGGGCACGAGAGAGAAAAGCATATCACCTTTCGAGGCTTTAAGTGCAGTTAAGATATGGTGGATCACACTACAATTCGTGGCAGTGATGGAAAATTGGATGCAACACGAACACATACTCAGGTGAGATTCATAACACGTTTGAGTAGCAGCAGTAGGGCTGACAACAATCGGAACGTTAAAATGGTTGCTAAACCCTGATACGAAGATAAATACAGTTGAACGTCCATTTATTCTGAATATTAAAACCAGAATAAGTTAAAACGGCCGACGAACAAAAAAAGCAAATGGCTTCATTTAACAGCTGACGCGAGATTAATTATCTTATCACCTTAAATTCTGATGCTAGCATACAAGGGGAGCTAAGTATTACTGGAGCTAGCGCTGGGAAACGTGACAACATTTCGCACTTAATTAATTGTAGAACATCGCAAAAATCTTGTAATTGCCACACAGAGATTCTGCATAATTTCTAAAGAATTCTTGTTTGTGGGCTCTGGTTTTTCGGCTGAGGATCAGAGTCCTTTTGTTTGCTAGCTAACGGACCCCGGTGCCTTGGAGCCGCGCTGGCTAACGTTAGCTCTTCTGTCAACAACACAAACGTCAATGGACTTTAAAGTCAATTTAAGCAAATTAAAGATGAATGTCAAGATGGCACTCTGTGCGTTGTTATATCCGACATTAGCAACGGCAATTAAGTGTTTCTACACTTACTTTGAGTCGCTTACTTTGTGTCACAAAAGCCTACACAAATCACTTCCACCTGCTCTCTCACACCGGGCTGTTGCTACTTCCGGGGATGGACGATACCAACTAGCTTACGGGGGAATTAGGAATTAAGTTATTTAATTCCTAGAAAAGATTTTAACGAGTGTTCTCCGACTCATACATATAAACAAGCAACTTTTGATACTTCTCAATTAATATTTTCTTTTACTTATTCATTGTTTTCATTTCCTCCATTGAGGCGGTAATATTTTCTATCGTGTTGTTCGGCTGGTTTAACATGGTCCAGGGAGGAGCCAATCCAATGGTGGAGCTGTAATAAACACTTATTTTTCAGTCCATAGCTTTTACATCATAGAATATATTTTATTGACATGGTTTTTTTAAAAAAATATTTTGGGTAACCCTCAACGCAGTAGCCTTTGTCACACTTAAATGTCACTGAAAGTCGATGTCATGTGACACAGGACTGTCTACGTCATTTTCCTGGAAATGACAGGTGAGACACAATTTTGTTAGAAATGTTGAGGAGTATCACTTAAACCCAAAAAGGGACTTACTTGTATATAAACACTCAGAGGAAAAGTGAGACATGCATTTGTGAAGGAAAAATCCACAATTCTGACAGAAATGATAATAAAGAGAAACACCAAAACCGTCTCTCTTTAAATGTCTTTATTTTGCCAGGAAATAAATTATTCAACTTAAAAAATAATTCAGAACAAAACAATGCAGCACATCAAAGTAGTTGAACCACTCTTTACTCTTGTCCCATTCCACCATCACTCACATTAATGTCTTTACTTGATGTAGTGGCAAACATTCGGCTGGTTTACTGTGATTCAACACTTTTTGTTCCAGTCTGTCATCACACAAGGCTAAAAGTACGTCTCCATGCCTCCACAGACCACAATGACAAGTGGTTTGGAGGGTTTAAATGGGAAAAACACCTCATCAGCATCACAATCAGTGAAAAACAAAACTTTCAGCTGAATGTGTGTGCTATGCTCTATAACCTCAAGGGACATCAAAAATGACACAAATCACTGGGGGCCAAACTGAAAAAAAACTACAGAAAGAATTCAGTTCCACCAGCTTATACTTCTCATTATTCTGACAAAACATAACTGGTAAAGTATTGTGTACATGGCTTCAAAGACAGTGCCTTAAAATGGGGAGCAAAATAATGTGTATTGTATTGATTACAGTGGAGTAAAATGTGACTCTGAATGCTGTAAATACTGCAAAATTAAAAAAGACAAAATCCTGTCTGCTTTTTGTTCCGACTGGAGCTTGCTGGATCTGAGTTTGATGCACACATTTCTTATTAGTTAACCTAATGTGGCAGATGTGCGAAATTAAATTTGTTCTAGTGCTCCACATACTGTTTAAAACTTAAAGTTTTAGATTATTAACCACTTCCGCCCAAGTGGATCCCATGTATTTGATCTTTTTTAAATGTAAATAACGACAAAACACAAACAAAAGGAAAAAAAGATGATTAAGGGGACATCCAAGTTCCCCAAAATAAAGAAAGAAAAGAATAGCCCCTTATCCAGAGATAACGCTTGCTCCAGGCGAGGCTGCTAGAGATTAGCAAAAACAGTTGACATGAAACACAAAACGTTTTGTGCTGACATGTTGGCATTCTATTCATTGAGTAGAAAATTACAGTATGATACAAATGTGATTTTTTTGAGTTTGAGTTTTGTTTGTTTGTCGGTTATTTTTACTGTATCAAGAAGTACTTAACAATCTTCACTGTAAATGCTCCACATTTATTACGGTGAACAATTATTATTATTCTAAACAAAAGTACCTTGATGTACTAGATGAAACGCAAAGATGCCAACTGCCAGAATGAGATCAGTAGGACAGTGCTGTCAAATTTCTCATAAAATATTCTGGTCTTTGTTTGATCATTTTTGAGGGAAAATGTGGTGACAAATGTGTTTCATCCTTTAACAAATACTCATAGAAGCAGCTGGACGGCCACACAAAAGTGGGTGATTATAAGGTGCATTTCGAAAGAAAAAAAAGATCCTGGGATTGTCTGAATTGTCTAGTGTTTTTTTCTGATAAACACAACCTATAAGCCACTGAAATCATACACCAATACTAAAAAGATACTGAAATCCCTGATTTGGCTTTTGTTTTGAATCAAAAAGGACAAATATGTAACACTGTCATCACCATCATCTTCAACATCATCAAGGTGTGTTTGTGTTGTTTTTTGTTGCAGGTATTTACATTTTACCGTGACCTGCTTTGTCCCCTTCTGTGCCAGGCAACATTTGCCAACATTTCCCAGAATGCTTTATGAAACAGACAAGCGAACAAAATATTTGAAAATTAGTACATTTTGAGTATTTGTGGGTTCCAGGAGGATTTTTCCTAGAACTTGTTGTCAGATTGTTATTACAGTTTGGTTTAAACTTTCCAATGTTTTTCAACTAATCATTCTCCCTATAGTGTCTATTGTTGAATGACTACAACTGACTATGAATAACAGTTTCGTGCTATCTTTTCAGATTACTGCCAGTGAAAACTAAAGTCTATATCCACACTGGAAGCTTAGAAGATGAAGATAAACTTTTGCTCCTCTCTGAATTACTACTAGGGGGCAAAATTGTAAAGTTTGGCCCAATGATGGAGCTAGAGGACAGAGGATAACATTATGTAACCTTTGGGTAGCATCATTTGTTTTCAACTCTTCCAAGGCCATTATGTTTTCAGTCATGTTTGTCTGTCTGTTAGCAGGATATCTCAAAACGTTGTTGACTACAAAGTTATCAGTCAAATTGGACATGATCTGGGGAAGAACCCATTATGTTTTGGGGAGTGGAGTGATCATGGTCCAGACAATAACCTGTTAGATTGCATAGAGAGACAGAGTGACAATCCTCAGCTTCCATCTATTACTTTTCGCTCAATCTCATGAATCAAATAAAGAGAATTTTGCTGCAAAGAATTTCTCTCATCTTGATGCTGTTGGTGATACAAGAAAAATGTTGTGAACATCTAGCGCATATAGCACACAAGATAAACTAACTTGAGCAACATATACAAGTTTAGTGTACGATTTCACAATCTGGAAACAAAATCTGGAAAAAAAAATTATACAAATGACAAAAACACTCTTTTTTTTACAGTCTTGCTTTGTCTCATGCAGTAAATGTAGTAAAATTCACATTTGTATTTCTCTCAGTCTGCACAACCATACTGATAACAAAGAATCCAAAATAAACCATTTTGTGGAAAAAATAAAGTCACTGATGACTTACTCTGCCAGCAAATTAGGAACAAGTTGATTTGCATGGTGTTTATGCTTTACAGCCTGACCAATAAATCTGTGGGCCCTATATTTTTATAATCACAGACACTGGGCATCATCTGCATATCTATTTGCAGATTTGCAAACAGATATGCAGATGATGCAGATACACTTCCTGTCTATCAGTGAAAGCCAGTTCCCCTGGCTCAGAAATTGTGCAACAAAGAAGCCCCTGCTTTGAGCATGTGTGGGTAAATAATGAACAAAGTGACTCCTGAAGTGGCATCAGTGCCTGAACTTCTCTGACTCCCACATTTCCCATTGCTGTTGTCTAGTTAGCCCTGCCATTTCATTATTTGTTGTGTCAGGTTACTGTGCCAAATCAGGAGCCACAGTCCATTAAATAACCACGCCCCCATGTTCATTACTTTTACTTTGTGCGTCGACCCTAGTTTAAAATACATCAAAATAGCATCAGTGTCCATTATGTCCTGTAGATCAAATCCCTTAACAGTCCACCTATTGTACTCAAGACACAACACCACCACAAGAAACGGAGGCGAAAAAAATTATCTTGTGGTGTCATAATTATAGCAATCTCCCGCTTTGGTAAGGCAAGACCTCACATTATTTTAATAAAATTTTTCTACTGTACATTAGAGTGAAATGTATGAGTTTGTTCCAAAATGGACCTATTTGTCAAAATGGGTTTATTTAATTCTCAGAGAGAGATCATGCAAGGTCTGAGATGACTCATCAGTATCCCATGGACTTAAAATTCATTATGTCAGTGGCCTGCTTTACCTTCTTGATGCGGTTTCTTTTTTAAATTGTGGACAGTTCTCTGCCTTTTCTCTGCGTTTTCTGCTCTTGTCTTAATACAATTTTGGTTGTTTTCCCAAACGGTGGACTTAGTTGTAGTGGCTTCTTTTAGATATCATTTTAAGTCGACAATATTGTAAAGAAAAATGGTACACGGAGACAAGTGTGAAAAACAAAAAATCAATCCAATGACAAACAAATATCAGGGCTAAATCTCCATTTTTTTAAGTACAAAAGTTAAGGATTATCACTTTAACTTTGGTATGTGTTGGAAAGAGAAACTATATGGACATGTTGAGACGCTTCCTTAAATGATTGTAGCATGTGTTGGATCAGTGGGTTTGGACAGGAAAGTGCAACGCACAGACACACACGCACACACACACCAATATCGCAAGATGAAGTGATATAATAGTTGAAACTGTACTGTGAAATAAGCAGCTCATTAAATGTAAAATAAATATGGGAAGTTGTTGGACTTTTAGTCATGTCAAAGCTGAACAAAGACTGATGGTGATTCAGTCCAAGTGTGTGAGCTTCTTTTTTCTATTTCATTGTCTCGTTTCAAAATCATACTTGGCCATGAGTTTAGATATGCATACACACCAGCTGGATGCATTCTGGTGGTACTAAATCTTAAATTGTTCAGAGTTACAGTTTTACTAAGGAATAAATAGTTAGCAGTATGAAAAAACAGAAAGCTTGCTCGTACATACCCACAGACAATACTTGGGTTATTTCTCGACAAACTTAACCAGCCACAGAAAAAAAACAGCATTTGAGTCACATCTGGTCTTAATTCACTCTGGTTTGACATTTCAAACAGAAGAACTAATAAACTTGACAGATTCTCCAAAAATCTCATAGAGCAGCATGCTGTTTAACGTCATGTCACGCACGCACGCACACGCGCACACACACACGCACATGCACACACACGCACACACGAAAGTCCAGACACACACTGTGCACACACACGCTAACAAACACATTTGGCAAAATACTCCTCGGTAGTATCAACTAATCTGTGTCAACTCCACTTATGGGCAGCTCTCACTAGTAGCCTTTTCCATACCCAGTTCAAAATAAAACACATGTTCAATGGGAGGGATGCAAAATGGCCCCCATAAAGATGGCAGCTGTGGCCTTGAGGGAAAGCAAAGGGACAAAATTAGCTTGATACATTTTACCCTCCACTCCTCTACACTCTTCCTCATCCTCCTGTTCTGCAGTTCATCGCTAACAAATGTAAGGCAGGAAGTATTTAATTGAATTGTGTCACTAATTGCTTCTGCTGAGCTGCTGGCAAATGGTGCACATTGCCATCCCTTTCCTGGACACTAGGGGGCAGTAGAGACAAACAGCCAGCCCGACAACTCATCGTGTCGCTTCGAAATGACACGCCAATAACAACTGGCAGCTAGCTCACACACAAAAAACTCCCACTTCTTCCCGCTGTAGAAAAAGCTCTTCCTCGTCCTTCCACATTAATCCACTCTTCCTTGCTCTCTCTACGAATCTTCCTGAAAACATCCCGCCATTTGTCATTCTTCCTTTTACAAGTGTTTAAAGCGTCGATCACAGGTATAAAAAAACAGAGCAAGAAAGTGCTCCTCCTCCCTGCCTAGGCCATGTAGATGAAGGTGTTGATGTCCGCCTCATCCCTCTTGATGTATTTGTGCTCAATGAGCCACTCAATCTGCTCCTTGATCATCTTCTTCTGAGGCAGGAACATGTTCTTCAGGATCTCCACCAGCTCTGTCTGCAGCTGAGCATTGCTGATCTTCTTTCTCATCTTCATGATCTGGATGATCGCCTCCTGCAAGAGACAAAAAGGAATTGTCACCAAGGGCAGGCTCGTCACATGAAAACAGGACAGGAGGGAAGAGGACAGGATAGGATGAAATTTATTAATTCCTAGATTGAAAACTAGGTTTCAAGAAATTCTACAAAATAATAAATACATTTTCTAAATGCCACTCTGAAGTCCACTTCTCCACAGCTTTGAGTGAAAACCCTTCTTCAACCTTAAGCAAATTCCTAATACAATAATGAGCAATTACAAAAAATCTGCAGCAGACCAAAAAGACTACCTAGATATGCACAAAATGTAGGATGAGGTGTAAAAAGTGCCCTTTGTGCATGTGCAACTGTCTGCTGTCTCATAACGGCTGTAAAGACAAACTCACTGTAGTCATTTTGTACCTGAGTTCTGAGTATTCTGAGCTGAACAATGCCTTCATTCTCCTCCTCTCTCATGCGCTCTGTAGTCAGTTGCAGCCGGCCAATCAGATTGATCTTCCCCCGTTTTTGGACTTTGGAGTTTTTGCTGAAGGAACCATGAACAAAAAGCACATCTAAATATTCCAAACATTTGAAGTTAATTTATTTCTTTGTTGTGCAGTGTCAGGTAACTACACACATTAATTATTGCATGGATCAAACATGGGACAGAGACTGATTGATATGTTTTCTTTGTTAGAAACCTTGCAGCTTACATGAGAGAGAACTCCTGGTTGACATAGAACAGTGTGCTGTCAGTGAAATCTTTGGGCGAGCTGACTGAAGGGTCATAGGACAGCACTTGTCTCTTCAGCTTTGGGAAGGCCACCAGGGACTGCAGAGAGAAGAAGTGAAAGTTGAGCTGATGATGACTGGATGTGATGGTACGCCAACATATACTGTAGGTTTTGTTAACACAACAAGTGCATTTTGGTTTCATGTTATCATACCAGTCTGAATGGTTTTACTGAATTGTTAAACGTTCAATGATTAGCAAAAAAAACTTTCTTCAACATGCGCTATTTCATTATCACCACTAGAGGGCAATAAATATTTCAACATTTGTCATCTGGGCACCATAGAAAGAGCTGTTTTGAACACCAATAGGTGTCTACTAAACCCTGACAAACTGCCAGACACTTAACATTTTGAGTTGCAATTGTACACTTTTAGTGGGTTACAGGCACAGCACCCCAGTTCATTTTTTGCCTCATCAATTTTCATGCAATATCCCATAATGAGAAAGTTGAAACAAAATTTTAGCACATTTATTCAAATTAAACAACTGAAGTCAGTGCTGTAGAAAAATAATATCCTCATAAAATTAATAACTGGTTGTACTTTGGACACCAATGCTTCCAATAACTTGAGTTCAGTTTTTCATGTGCATAGGAATTTTAGCCAAATCTTCCTTCGAGAATTGCTTTAATTCATCCACACTGGAGCATTCTTGAGCACAAGCTACCAGTTTAACGTCCTGTCACACAATCCCAACAGGATAAAAGTCCCATTCCAAAAGCTTCATTTTGTTTCTTCAGATCCATTGGTGAGGTGGACTGGCTACATAACCCAATTGTGCTTGAGCTTCAGATGACAGACTGATAACTTGACGATCTGCTTTAAGAGTTTCTGATACGAGAGCAGAATTCATGGTTCTGTCTTAGTGGCCTAGGTCCTGAATCAGAAAGGCATCCCCAGGCCATCACACTACCACCGTATTTGACTGTTGGTATGATGTTGTTGTATTGGAATGCTTCGTTAGCTTTACATCGGATACAACTGGACACACCTTTCACAAAAGGCTTAGGGGGTCTAAGCATGTGGTTTTGGGGGCAAATGAGACAAACTGTAATGTTTCACATTGCAACTCTCCCATGGAAACCATTTTTGCCCATTCTAAAGGTGGTATCATTTTGGTAAATGAAATGATCATCAAATACTGTACTTAATGTTTTGGTGGTAGTCGTCTTTGTCTTACATTAAAGGTAGGGTAGGTAATGGTAGCGCAAACCGGGAGCAAGCATACAACCTATAAATTCCCACCACTTCTCCTCTTTTTCTTATATTTTCGTCAAAGATATTTTTCCTAACCGTGTAAAATTTATAAAATTCATACTTAACACAGTTAAGTGTGTTCGTGAGCTGATAGCTAAACTTGTTGAACGTTTTCCTGAGAGGGACCAAAATTATGAATTACAGATTACCTTTAAATTTATTATTTCAATATATATGCATATATCTATGAGTGTCCAGCATGAATGTGTGTGTGTGCATGTGCATGTAATTTTTCTGACCCAGAGTGTGCGTCGTAGCTCTGCATCAGGTAGCTCAGTGGCCAGTTTGAGGTTCTCAAAGCTGATTCTCTCCCTGGGTCTCTGGTTCCATGCAAACAAGACTGCCAACTGGAAAGTCGTTACCTCCAAGTCGTATTGACCCACTTCGTTCTTAAAGGTGATCTAAGAGGCAGGAGGAGAAACAAACGAAATGAGAGGACAGCAGCTGATGGAGGAGAAACAATAACAAGCAACCGCATGAGATATGAAGAAATATCAGACCAGAAAGCATACACAAGCATGAAGAAACATAAAAATAGACCAGATGAGAAAAGACATTTTAGGGTGAACAATCCGGCATATCTACTTTTTCAATTCACTCACAATGCCATTAGACATGAGGTGATGCCAGTGTAGTTTACGACCACTATGATTTCTCTTGTAGAAGTCTTCCACTTCAGGGATCAGGTCTTCCAGTTCTGTGGGCAGTGAGACAAAAACCTTCTCGCTGCTCCGCGACCATGCTCCAGCATTCAGGATTTTAATGTTCACACTGTCCGCTGCAGGAAAGGGAACAAAGACAAACACTGTTAAGAATTTTCTTTGAATGCAATGACCTTTCACCACAGGCTGTGTAAAAGTATTCATGAAAGGGACTCCCTCTAATCAGCCCCATCAACACTCGTACTCTAGCAGAGGTGAGTGGATTAAGGAAATGCTAGAAGACTTATAATGCTGTTATAAAGTGATGATTGTTTTTTCTCTTTTTAAAAACAGTGTAACTAATTTTCAATATAATTTTTGTTGTTAAAGTAATCTGACTGATATTAAGAGTGACTAGACATTCCTAAAGTTGTGCAGTCTGTTCTACCACATGACATTGACTTTTGTTGATATGTACAAAATTATTAAGTCTATTTCAGTTAGGGTAATCAATAATGGAAATAAAAGAAAAAGGAAGATACTGTAGATTCAAGTCTGGTCTCCACAGTTAAACAAAAGATTCCATGCTGTACAGAAGGCATCAGGGTATGTTAAGATAGCTATTGTTTTCGAACTTGTGATACACGTCTCACAATTATTTGGGACATTCTCAAAACAAAGCATTATCACCTCAACACCTTAACCTCTTTGTGTGCGTGTCCCTACCTGGTAGTGCAAGCTTGTTGTGTTTGTGCATCTCTTTGAAGACCTGGTTGAGGTCCTCTGAGACTTTAATGTCCTGAAACATCCTGGCCAGCTTGTTCACATAGTCTGCCGGCATTCCTACTTCCTACAGACACAGAGAAATGCACAGAGGAAACAAGGAAGCATTGTTGAGGAGAAATGAAAGAGATTTCTTTTAATGTGTGAATTTGTTTTCATTATTGTGTACATTAGTGCATAACTCACTCTGAGCCATTCCACCATATTCTCCTCAATTTCACTGTCTGCTGAAATGTCCAAAATCAGGCGCCTGGTCAGGTGAGCTTTGTGGTAACGCATAAACACATCCTTATTCTGGACATACTTCAAAACCAAGAGCTGGGAGGAGAGATGATTAAGAGAGATATGTGAGAAAAGGAGAAGGCCTCGTGCAGTCAACTGCTCAGTGTGCTTTTTCCGATGCAGTCTGTCTCACTTGGTCGGGAGGGTAAATGTGTAAATACATTTTCCAAACACCCACACTGAAAGGTGAAAAGCCTACTGTCAGAGAGGGGAGGGTGTGTCTGTGTCTGTGTGTGTGTCTTTTGTCTTTGTAATCTCAATGTGATTATTCATTCATTATTCATTAACTGTGGAAACTTTCATTTGGCATTTTAGGACAGGGAAGAAGCTGATCTGTGTCTTCTGTAGAATTTTGTACTCCACGCAATTACACAGGGATAAAGTGGGAATAAAAACACACAGTTTCACTTTTATTACTCTGTGGTACACAGTGTAATGTGTACCACGCCCTTCTTAATTTTCACACCTTGCCACGAGTGGCGAATAGCTGTTTTAAGTGGGTGTACCTGGTGGAGCAGTACAAATTTTGTTGTGTGCAGACCCCACAGAACTTGTTAGTGGGAAGGGCTTCCCAAATGTGCCAGGCAAAGCATATTGCAGCCTTTCAAAATAGTTGTTTGACCTTAACCATAGAAGCAGATATTGTTTTACTCACCACTTCTTTGAGTTTGAGCTCAATTTCCTCTGAGGTGAGTTTCTTGCTGAGAGGAGTTTTTCTCAGTAGCATGTCACAGTAGTTAGCCAGCAGCTCAGGACACTTTGACTCTGGCTGAGTCTTCATGCCGACACTGCACGCAAACAAATGAGCATGGTTACATGTAGAAACATATCTGTACTGTATGTACGTATATCTTGGTTTTCGTAGAGACACCTGGATAATATCTGCGCTGTATCATGTCACCAAGTAGAAACAAAATTGTACACTCACCCTTTCTGTTTCATTGGGAGCTCCAGTTTAAAGATTGCAGCATCATTGACAACAGCTTTGTAAGCCTGTGAGAAGAACAACAATAAACAAATGCCTTAAATTTTATCACAACAAAAAGCAATGAACAAGCACAAAAAGCCTTTGGTTGTGACATACACCTATTTAGCAGCTTCATTCTAAGTTACATGGGGCTGTGAGGTAAATGTTACGTTTAGAGTAACTGGTGATTTTATTGCTATCTGAATCAACATTGTCTCTGTTTTTATCTCAGGCCGTAATACCTCCTGTTCACATCTAACTGGTCCCTGATATCTTTAATATAATTATAATTGAATAATTGAAAATTATAATTATAATTGAAAATAGTATCTCTGAGTCCGCAAGGAGAAGCTGGCCCAGAATTTGTTTTAAGAACATTCTTGGCCTCTACTAAACACCGTAGTAAACTCATTGTTGCATTTGGCACACTGGAAATGCTGTTGTCAAATTGACATTCATTAACCTGGAAAATGAGAGCACATACAAATGAGTTGATTCATTTGGGCATCATAATGTCCAAATTGCCATCAAAATGCATAATGCATATCACAATCTGAGTTTTGAGGGTTAAACACAAACCTTGTCCCTAGCAGTGAGGAAGCGAGGGTCATCCTGAAAAGCCTCCTTCACCAGCTTACTGAAGCGGTTAAACAAAGTCAACAACTGTTCTACATACTTCTCAGAGTCCTGAAAATGGAGAGTTGAACAGAAACACAGACAGAAACATTAAATGAGCTGAAATGCAAATCCCTAGTGCAGCAAATACAGCTGTAACTTTCATGAAACGTTTTGGTTTTTTTTGCTGTTGCCCCTTGTGCGTGGTGTTTCTATTGGGTTCTTAAACTGTGCTTTGTAGCCTACAGAGAGCTGTAGTGTAGTGATAGTACAGAAGTCGCCTGTATTTGTCATTCTATTTCCACACATCAAAATTTGATCTCTGCATTTAGCCTCACAATAAGTAGCAATGTCTTGATAATGCTCATTTAGTCTATATATGCTTTTAAATGGTATCATTACTTCAACAATTATTAAATATAGTACTCATAAGTGATTTCATGAGCCTGCTCTGCTGCTGGATTGCTTTGCCGTGGTGGGACGGTGTGTAGTGCAAATACTGTAACCTGTAGACAGGGTGTACAGAACAGCAAGCCACTCCACCCTGCTTCAGAGTCGTATTTGCAGCTACCATGAAAAGCATCTAAAACAAGGGGCAACATCTAGTTAGTTTTATGTTGCCTTCTGCTGTGTTAAAGATTTGCTTAAATTAATTTATGCAGTGCACAGTTGGCCTATATTTTCAATAATTGTACCAATAATTATATTTTTTCGTCATGTATGTAAAATTTGGAGATTAGCTAACTTATTGTGTCTGTGTGTGTGCGTGTGTGTGTGCACGTGCATACAGTAGTGATTGTTTCAGCAGCAGCCACCATGTCTGCCAACCCAGCATTGATAATGTGTTCTTCCAGATCCTTTAACATGGGCTCGATTCCACTAGGAACCTTGTCCATCAGAGAAAACATTAGGTGGAGCTCTGTGCCGGGGAAACACAGGACAAACAAGACAAGAATATCCCAGGTGAGTTAGTCAAGTGTACGTGAACAAATAATGTCCAACAATTGCACACATTTCACCTGTCATAACTTCATAGTGCAAATCAATTCAAACTGGAGGGCTGTTTGTAAAATGAAAAGAGAAATGCCCTTTGCTCCATGAACAACTACCACAAAGTGGAGCAGTGTACTAAATACAGTTTCTCTATTTAAAACACTTTGGAGGCTGAATACTGGATGCTTGGTGACACCTTTGCAAATGAGGAAGACAATAAACAAGCAGGCAACTGACAAAAGCTAACCAACCGTGACCGTATTGTGTGCTACTAGCTCCGCTTACTATTCATATGAATTTAGCTTTTTCTTATTTAAATTCATTGGCAAAACAGTGAATTATTCTTCAAAATTTTTATCTGCCATCCGCTGTTTTTCTTACATTTTTGTTCTTTAATCTCTCCTGTCAGTAAGAGAAGTGACCACAACATCCCTACTCTCAGGGCTGCTAACGCTGCCATTTTGAGAATCTAGTGTAAGAGTACCAATTTCCCCTCAGGGGCCACAGCCAATAATACAACTATGCTTTTATGTTTAAGACTTTATCATATCTTTACATATCATTCTCAGTTGAAAATGCATCAAAATAGCTTCATAATAATGATGATGATGTCGTCATGACCGCAACACAATTTAACATTAACAACAATTGTGTTCATATTCCACACTTATTGTTAAAACTGTCATTGTTATGGCGTTGTGTGTTTAGTCAAGGAGGCACATTTCAAGTATTTACACATAACTAAAGCATCATTGTATCAGCCTATCGTCAGAAATCCGCATTGTGGTCATTTCAATATCTTATCATAAAGCCAATATTGACCGATACTGAAGACGTGTGGATATTATTGCACATCCCTATCATTAACTTTAAAGGATTGTGAATTTTGAGATAGCCAGTACTTCCTTCATAGAGTACGTGATCATTGAATGATCAAGTATACTTTATTTTTCAAATATTGCATGTAACTGTTGATGACACTAATAAAGATATATAATGGTAGACACTTACTGTCTGTCTCATTGCGTTTAATCATCCCTGGACATTCTGCTAGGATGGTTTCTTTGAACGATGTTACCAGCGCATTCACACAACATTCCATAAGCTGTGAAGACACAATAACAAACACGGTGCATACATGGCAGACAAGGGGATTCATAGTAACAGTCTGCAAAAGAAGACCTGTCCTGAGTTTATTTGAAGTACTGAAGAAGTAAACTTAGCTAATCACAGAAAACACAGCAAAAAAAAAAATCGAAATTTTGTAGTAAGGAATAGAAAGATATTGACATCAATTACATCATTGGAAAAACAAAAAAAAAAGCTTGAGGACATTCTCCAATAATTTTAGGAATGTAACCGTAAGACCGTAAGATCGATCTCTGGGTGGTATAAGGACAGCGTTAACCCTATGGCAGATAAATCAACATGGAGAAGACATCAAGACTTTGTAGATACTTACTGC
The DNA here is from genome assembly GCA_900303265.1 of Brotula barbata. Lineage (NCBI taxonomy): Eukaryota > Metazoa > Chordata > Actinopteri > Ophidiiformes > Ophidiidae > Brotula > Brotula barbata. The sequence continues at coordinate 64,106 of OMNV01013599.1, forward strand.
TTGAACAGAATTACATTCACGACGTGTCTCTAGATATCTAAGTGCTCTCTTCTCCTCTTCTCTCAGCTTTGCATCTGCCTGCGGTGAACATATAACTGTTACTGTATGCCACAAAACCAAATATGCGATACACAAACCCAACAGCTATTTAGGAATCAGTATTTATGAATTAATTAATTTGAATTGAGTTCTCCTGAATTAGAATGACAGGAAAAAGAATTCAATTAATCTCAATTTAAAATTAATCCTTAATTTACAATCCAAGTTAATGTAATTCTTTAATAAAGTGTAATGATATTACACAGCCATGTTTGCAGCAATATTTATTTTTGTCTTTCTTATTGTAACGCACATATTTCATGTAGTTCTGGACGCCATTTTGTTGCAGGTAGGACGGTGCCTGGGTTCGGTAAAACCTCTCTGTTGAGTCCAGGTACGCTTTCTCAAAGTTATCCCTGTAGATCTGTAGCTTGTCCTCTGGATTTGAGCAGAGGTTAACTGGAAGGAGATTTAGAGAGAGTGGTCATTATTTTGTACAGTACAGATCTTTGTATGCTATAAAATAGTTCAAGCACTTGCGAGCTATAACACAACTGGACAAGAGGATCATACAGGATCCCCATACTTGCTGCCATGGCTCACGACTGACACTGTGGAAAGCAAAGGCAACAACTGAAAAAAACCCAATATTGCATGGAAGGTTGAATGTGTTTGAAAAGCAGCTACACTTGTGGTGCGAAATTGACGTTAGTGACCAGGATAAAGAAGTGCATAGAAGCATGCTTTGCAATTAACTAATTTCTTGACTTCACCAGGTTTCTCCTTGTAACCTTTTCTATGTTGTGCTTTGAGTATATTATTCCAGTCCTCAAATCACTGCACTGGGTCCCTCTGTGTTAGAGTATTGATTTTAAATATTACTTCTTATCTACAAAGCACTAAATGTTCTAAAGCACTAATGGCCAAAATATATCTCTAATCTAAAGCATTCCACGCAGAAAACTAGACAGAGTGATGCAGCTTTTAATGTCTATTCTCCACACCTCTTCAACAAACTTCCAGATAATCTGAGGTCTGTTTGGACAAACATCTTATTTAAATCAAAGCTTAAAACCCTTGTTCATGTGGCTTTTTAAAAAATAAGGTGCTATTTAATCGTGCACTGCCACTGCCATGTAGTTTGAACTTTTTTTGTCTTTTATTTGACATAATAGAATTATATTTTATATACAGTATCTTGACTACATCTGCCACCTATGTCTACATTTAAATTTAATGCAGTTTGATCTGTTATCGGTCTGAAGAGTGCTGTATAAATAGCCTTGACTTGTGTTCATTTGGATCACTTTCTTACCATATGATTCTCGTACTCCTATAACCAGCTGAGAATCGAAGGCCTCGCCAAGCCTCTCAGCATGCACCAACTTCATGGCGCTGTCTTGCAGGCGACTCTTAATGTTGGAGAAGATTGATTCATTCCATGTATCCAACATTAGCTGGAAAACAGAAGGTATGGCAATACAAGTGAGTTATTAGTGTGTGACTCTACATTCAAGTTCCTCAAAAATGTAATCTGGTCATGTCCAATTTGTTTACCAAATATTATATCAAACTTTTTCCTTCTGCCTGTGCACCCGTATTGCCCTCGTCTACTTAATGAAATTTATCTGGGGAGTGGAATTTTTATAAACCAATCCCCTTTGAGTAAATAAATGTACATGTACCATTTCTCATCTACTGCACCTTTAAGACTTCTCCAACCACTTCATCACCCTCTCCTCCCTTACACCTTTACTACTGTTTTATGTTCAGCTTTTTCATCATGCCATTTCTCAACTTTCAGTTCATCTTCCTGCCTCTCAGGTTGGATGTTTATTGTTCTTGGACTGTCATGATTAATTATATATAAATTATAATCAACTACTTAATGGTAAAAAAACTGTGTGTGTTTGTGTGCATGTATGTATATATATATATATATATATATAAATATATAGCTTTATTGTGATAGTTACAGTAGACAGACAGGCAGAAAGGACAGGGCTGAGAGAGGAGGCGATGACATGCGGCAAAGGGCACAGGCCACAGCCTCCCTCTGTGTCTGATGAGGTCTCACCTTTCGTACAATGCTATCCTCCACATTGGTCTTCTTGTTACTGCCTTGTTTGCCCATCAGTGTGATTTCCAGCTGACAGAAGGGTTTGGGTAAAATGTCACACTGAGTAAAGAACTTCCTCCACTCTACGATGTATGCCTTCAGCAGTGCTGTGTCGTCCTGGTGGCTCAGCACCCGCTGTTGTGGCCAGAAATAGAAAAGACACAGGTCAAACAGGTAAATCTTCTGATACAAGATTCAGTTATGCTTTGTTTATCGAAAGGCCATTCGGTTTTATCAACATTCGATTTTATTTAATTAGTGTCAAATAAAGAAAATGTAAAAGATCTAAAAATCATGCAATTTGTAAAATCTCATTAAGTCTATTAACAGTGACCGAGGAGCAATCATCAATCATGCTCACTTTCTGTCACATGCAGTGGGCAAAATTAATACATTACAGAGGCAGAAACGCAGAACTTACAGCTTGTGCTTGTTTGATAAAGTCTAGAATGTCTTCTTTAAGTGCTTGATGGATTTTGGCAGGCCCTTTATCATCCCATAAACACACAGCATGGACATCTCTGGAACACAGAAAAAAAATAAGCATCAATAAAGAGCATTCCTGAATGTGAGACGATTGCCAAATGTAAATATTTCAATGGTAATACATTTTGAAAAGATACCATTTATGTTTAGCACAAGGTTGTCATGATTAATTACTTGTAATAGACTATTCTGATCAATTCTTTCTAATTAATTAAAAATGACACTTCATTAATCATCCATCAAGGTGGCAAAGGCAGCAATGGGACCTGAACCGTTGCTGAGCTAAGCTAACCTTTTGCCTGTTTTTCGCAGCAAAACACGTGGAGGGAAACACCAAACTTATTTTGCGCACTTGAAGCAACCTCTTGTGATTGATAAGTTTATTCACCTAGTACCTTGTTTGTATTTGTGTGGTTTGTGAATAATGAACCAGCCTTGCACAAGATCTATCATTTCATCAATTCTTTACTTATTTCTCTCTTGTTCTTTTCAAAATAATTGATACAGACAGCCCTTGTTTATCAAACTCAAACAATAGTAAATATGAGTGTGAGTAGAGCAGCGCTGCAGATACCTTGCCTGTTTTTTTCGAGCAACGACGAAGAATTAGTTGCTTGTTTGTAACATTAAGAGGACTAAATGAAGCAAAGTACAAAGTGAAGTAAAATTACATGGTATCGAATCAGCATTTTCGGCTGTGTCAGACACATTGACGATACCTTTCATTGCAGATAATGAAACGTGATGCTTTTTCCACCCAAGTTTAAATTCAGGTCTACCCTAACCCTACTCCTACACATCCCACAAATGGCTTACCTACACATTACATAGTAAGGGGATCATGTTAAGTGCAGTATGTGCTGGTCAAATACAAACTCATCTACCTCGGGCATTTTCTGTTTACATATACTGAAATAGACATAGTGATTTGTGAGTGGTCCTCACACTCTGTGCTGAGTTTTTTTTTTTATTTTGGTGGCACTGTATTTATACTGATCCTGTAGTGGGCAAATGCATTTTTATTGATCCGAGAAGTTTACTGTTTGTGTAGACTTGCTTTTATAATGGATAACAACCGCTTGATGTTACAGATACAGCCTCAATCGCATTATTAGTGTGCAACCCTTGCGGATGCAGGCTCCATGTGTAGGGTAGCTACCCTGCCACTGCTGGTCAAGGAAATATATGGAAAATGGACAAAAAAAAGAAAGAAAGAAAAGAAAAAGTGTTTGAAAGCACTCTCCAACAGATTCATAACTCTCAAGCCACAGAATTACCATCTGTCCATAGCCAATGACAGACGACCTAGTACTTAAATAGTTAGACTTTTGAGTTTCTCAATTCATTATCAGTTAACACTTCCTAATCAGAAAAGCAATATACACCCAGCATATCACTACTTCCTATGGCCTCTCCACTAGTACTTGCACTTTCTTTGTGTCAGCTGATGTAAGTTACATTTGCATCCGTTCCTCATGTAAACCATATTTCTCAGTATGCCTACATGCATTTACTTGTATTCAAGTATTGCCACCGATTTATGTCACCTTTACATGAATCCATATAAGTTCTTCATTAATGGCCAATTAATAAATATAGCACGCTGTGAGAGCTGTTATGTGTCAGCTTTATCTGGAGGCATGAATCCTCATTATCACATCAATTGCTTTGCAGCTGTCAGCTTGAGGATTGGTATTTGCTATTTATGTATACGTATATATATATATATATATATATATGGTATACAGCATTATATTCTATTCTCATGTGAAGCTGTTATTTATCTATATCTTAAATAAAACATTCACCAAAGCGTGTCTAAGATGAAGCTGCTTTCTGAAATGCTCATGGATATTCTCTAGTTTTTAGTTAAACCAAATTTAGTTGCAACTGATTTTGTCTACTGTAGCGTCTAAAATAACAATCCTTATTCCAGCATATTTGTTTCACAACCGACATCTAACATGTACATAACACGTCTTGTATGAGATGATATTAGTGCAGATTGGCAAACAACCTCTCACATAATTCCATGAGGACTGTGTGACACATGTCCAGCTTGTATATCTCATGGGTCTAGCTGAATTTTAAGGAAGAAAGAAGGTACATGCAGAGGAATTCTAGAAAATGGAAAACACTGACTGATGTTTGTGACATCTTTAGGGAAGCTGACAGCCTCCTAGGATATCACTTTTACAAGACAACCTACAAATTGCAGACATTTCAAGCGTTATGTATTTGTGAGTTGGAGCTGCTGATGTGACAACAAAGAGTAAACCAAGTGGAAGCTCCCATTTCTGTAATTTATATGGCTTGTCTTTTATATCTCTTATCCTGTGCAAACTGCATGTAAACAATAGACATTCTGTAACTTTACAGACATATCCCGCATCCATTCAAATAAGGCTCTACAGAATGATTTATATGAAAGCCAATTTCAGCATTGTCAAACAAACAAAAAGAGTGACAAATTTCGAGGGCCACTTTCTTAAACAATGACACAGGGCTAGACTGAGTGAAGAACAGCTCTTACGTGAACAAGTCGAACCACTGCTGCTTGGTGACGGCCTCCTGTCTGAGAAGTTTGAGAACGATGGGCCGCATCAGGTCCCATTTGTCCTCAAACTGCAGGGACCCCTTGTTCTGGATTAGCAAGATGGAACACAGTCACAGGACAAGTGAGGGTGGGTAAAAGACAGCAACAGTCAGAGATTTGGAACAGAAGAGTTATAGCAGAGATTCTTATATTTTTGATAAATTTACCTGTTTTCTGAGAGTGTTAGCGTACAAAATTTAGAACGTTTGTTACATATTTTGTAAAAAAGTATCCATAAAGTATCTTCTACAAAGTCCAGATGCCCTCGACTCAACCCTTCTTGGATAACTATGACCTGGATTACCGAGATCCTTTACAGACACCTTTACAAACATGTTGCTGCTTCCACCCCCAAGTGCCTACTATATCTAGTTACAACTAAATGCATTTCTGTAATACGCAGAGTTGACGCTTGTTTGTTGGTCAAGAGTGTTCATGAAGGATAAAGTTTATGTGTTAAAGCATCGGGGAGGGGGCGGGCCGCCTGTCAAATCGAGCCCAGCTATTAGCCTAGAAGCTACCTGGCATTTGGCTAGATATTTTGCTACCTAATCATTCCAGCAGCAGCTGTTCGGAGTAAGCTTAACTCTTGTTTTTGCCCACAGCAGCATGGTGAGAATAAACGCATACTAACCCCAGCGTTTGTTAAAATTATCTGTAACAGACCCCCGCGGACACCGTTGGTTTGTGAGGCAGGATAATTTTGCCGGCTCTGTTAGCTAGCCAGCAGCATTAGGACGCTAGCACGTTAGCAACCGTTAGCTCTGACAGACAGCTTTACACTTGTGCTGCGGTCGGACGTTTAAGAACGATAACGGTGACAAGTGTGGCTTCAGACGCAGTTAATGACCCGGTTTAATTTAGATATAAAACAGCAAAGGGTTTGAATGTGCACGACAGTGTGTAAAAAACCATACAAGTGAAGTGGTTCTTACCTTTAACAAATTTGACGTCGCCATGTTTCCTCAACTTATCGACTCGTAAAATCTCGCGAGACAGGCACTAGGGCTTTTTTCATAACTTTATTGGATCATTATGCACATCATTCCAAACTCAGCCAGACCGGAACAGGAGATTGGACGGAACAAAACAACAATAATCATCATCACTATAATCATCATTAGAAGAACTAATTGACCACGATAACTATTTACTTGAAATATTGATGGCAGTGTGCAAAAAGGCTGTTGTAGTTGGTGGACATCCCCCACCCCTTGTGTACAAATCATTAACAAGATTTCTGAAAACGAAAAACTCATTGTAATCAAATAAACCTAAAAACATTGTTCATTAGGATGTGTACTGTTGTATCACTATCTATGACATGGGCATAGAGAAGCTGATCATCGTCTTGAGGCATTGGACACAGTAGACAATAGCCAGTTAGTAACATATCAAGAATCATTTCTCAACAAAGAAGGGGGTGCACAATGCCACTTTTTATCAACCTACAATTCTGTCCCTTCATCTCTTACCAGGGACAAAAATCTACCCACATTTGGCCTCGTGGCAACTCCAACGACTGTCGTTTACCTTTGGCCTCAGATGACTCTTAACAACTTTTAACGACAGTTGCCAAGATAGCTAACGAACCAAGTGACATGAGCTAGACAATGAACCCGCTGTGGTTAAATGTCTGTGACTCCCCGCCAACCAATTGGAAGTGAAGAAGCCGTTTCAATAAAAAGTAAAACATCCTCTAGCATGTTCTACCAAGTTCACTTGCTCTTTATTCAACCCTTGTTGGATAACCATGACCTGGATGACTGAGAACGTTCACATACATCTGCTGTATGTCTCAGTGATGACCATGTGTATATGTTTGGTTAAAACAAAATCAAACTGCGTTGTTGTTGTCGGACTCCTTACTGCATGTTAGAATGTGTATCATAGACACTGATTGTGTCATTTACAATACGGTTGTGCATCATGTGTCAATAACAAAACATCACATTACTTAAGATGATAGACAGCACTTCCCTAAATTCACACCTGTCCCTTTGCAGAGACCTGCTGGCTGAGTAGCGGTCTTTCAGTCGTACATATGCACAATGAAGACGTGTCTAAAATGCCCTGTATGGGTGCAGCTTGACCTCTAATTTTACTCACTACCTCGACTGCTCACAAGTGAACATTCACAACATATGTTAAGCAGGCGTTTAATGATATGTCCATCCTGGCAAAGTTTTTAGAGGGGAGAAATTGGTTCAATTTGCATACTTAGATGAACTTTATCATATTGCCTTTTGGATGTGAATTTTCAATTATCAAATTTGAAGTCTTCACATTTTTCCCTGTTTAAGACCATTTTAGCTCTCATAGAAAATCTACACAAAAATATGAAGCTTGTTGAAAACTTACCACAGTCTACCAGCACAAACATCCATATGATACGGAAAAATAGCTTACATCTTACATATTTACACTGCAAGAATGGTTTGAAGTAAAAAAAAAAGTGTGTTGTGATTGTTGTATTTCTGTAGCAAATCTGTTCTACAAATGAAATAATGTGATTTGTGTCAAAAGTGAACGTGTCTTTTACTTTTTAATTCTTTCTGAGAAGGTAAATTAAAACAAAATGACTGGTATTTCTGCATTTATTCTGGCTGCTGGGCTGTCCTTAAGGGCAGCTAAAAGCAGATAGTTGATTGAGGTTTCAACTTCTGTCTCTGACACACCCAAGGATATTGTATTAACATGGCAGTACCTAATCTTCTCAACAGGAACCTGTAGTACCTGTTTGTTGATGATAGCCAATTTACATCTACGTGAATGAGAACAACCACAGAGCACCTCGGGTATTATCTTATCAGCATTTCTACAGTTCAACAGCGAAAGCCAAAGGGAGCACAGTGAGGACTTCTTCAAATTGTTCCTTCGTCATCATTTCTTATCTGCAACACATTATGCATATTCTTCACAGATTAGCTCAGCATTGATCTTTGCCCCCTCCCTGAGACAGAGAGGGTTAATCGTTCAGCCGTGGCACTGTGAAGGTGAATCAGTTTGTGTGTGTGTGTGTGTATGTTGAGTGTTGTTTAAGAAGCTGCAGATGAAAGTCAGATAATTCTTCTTCGCTATTGGACTAACATGGCTGCTGAACAAAATGAGGATGCATTGAGAGACACAAACAACACAAACTGTGGATGTGGGATTATTGGGAGGATCAAGAAATGTAACCCCAGTGAGGTTTTTACCTGGTGAGTAGACAGTGTCATACACACTGTCTGTGACACATCTTACAACCCTCATGTCTTGTATTGGTCATGCACTTAAGCTTTTATTGATTTGTCATTTATTTTTACTATTTATTCATGTCATTTACTATTTTATCAGTGAATCCTATTTTATTTAAGTTTATTTCCCATCCTGTTTTTCATGTTTTAATGCATGATTTATGCCTACAGCTTGTAAAAATAAGCATTCTTTGCCTTGATTTTGTTTCTTTTAAGCTGGGCTGTTCAAATGGCGTTCACTGACTGAGGTCTTATGGATCCATGGGCTAAACATATTGAAAACCCTCTAAAAGCTACTGTACTTAAAACTATAAGTTTAGATGGATACAAATATGTCCAGTGTTGCCCCAGAAAGTGTTTTCCTATGACATATGAACCTGAAACATCTGTAACAAGGCACAGGCATCATTATAACACAACACAACTCTATTTGGGAATCCATGGGATACCTTTAGCTTTTATTGTTGAGCGCTCAAGTTCTATCTTTGTGTTGTTGATGTAAGAGTACAGGGATCCATTTCTAAGTTTAGAGGCCTTGTAATCAGAGTAGGTCCAGAATGTTCCGACTTGCAAAACACAATGCTGGTGTGTAAACTCAAATGTCACTTTAAACATGAAACATAATGCACATCTGTTCACCAGGCACATGGCTAAAACTTTGGCCATGGGTCAGGGTCTGGCTGGGCTCATCTGTGGAACAGCCATCACCTCCCAGTATCTGGCCGCAGACTTCCACGTTAACACCCCCATGCTGCAGAGCCTCATGAACTACATGCTTCTGTGTGTTACCTACACTAGTATCCTGCTCTGCAAAACAGGTAACACGTAACAAGTCAATCGGAATGAAAAATGACATAACGTGAGCTTAGATATATTTCTTTTTTCGTTGGTTTAACTCACACCACACATTTGACCACATAGACTAAGGCAGACATGTAAACAAATTACAATAACTGCAAAACAATCGGCATTTTAGTGCTACCTAACATTAACTAATGAAAATATAGTAAAATAAAAATAGCAAAAAATATAATTCTCATAGAAATTAAAAGAAAAATCAAACTAGAAAAAACTGTCCTTCCCCATAAAGCAGAAAGAACACGGTGCAGTCCGATTGTCCGTGAACAGCATTTAAACAGGTCGGAGGCCGCTGGAACACCAGAGTGGGAAACTCAAAGAAAACAGATTAAATAAAATTTAACTTAAGTTAATGTATCTAATTTAGTAGCATTGATAAAGAAAGTGTGTACTCCAAGTGATCATTTTATTGCCAAATTACTGCCAGTTAGTTATGTTTGTATGTGCATTTGCGAAACTTGTGCTAAAAGAATCTTGCGGTAAATCAAGCAAAGAGTTACCGCCTTGTTGTTGAGCTCGGTGCGTGGCTGCTGGTACAGCCATCACGACACATGGATGAGCCTCGACTCAAACAGCGTGCTCCAGTCTTCGAGCCATTGATGCATGTGCTCACACTGAACATAAGTGAGGCACCAGCATTGTAACTGTACTTTTACTACTGTTACTGCTCAGGCTCAGTACTGAAGTACAGGGGTGTTCCCCTTTAAAACGCAGGGGATGAAAATATTTTTCAGATTCTAAAGAGGCGATGGTGGAGGTACCTTCTGTTGGGACTGGTGGACGTGGAGGCCAACTATGCTGTGGTTAAAGCATACCAGTACACCACACTCACAAGTGTACAGGTGGGTGAAGCTGTGCTTGTGCGTGGCAAATTGTTTGAGTTTCAGTGACTGAAGTGTTACATGTAGGTAGGACTACAAATAATCAAATAAATAATCATTCTGTAAATGATGATGATGAAATCATTCTGTCATTTCATTTTTTTTATTAATTCTGGAGAATTTCAAACAAATAAAGGCACAAAGTTTGTTTCCATTGCAATTTCTCAATCTATATTTTTTTTAAATTTGAGCATTTTCAATTCAAACTTCAAATTGCACGTGATGCAGGTCTGTGGAAACACGACAAAGGTCAATGTGTCTTTTATTACACTCTTCTTAAGCGTGTGATGTGGTGTTTGCGTTCCAGCTGCTGGACTGCTTTGTGATTCCTGTCCTGATGATCCTGTCCTGGTGGGTTCTCAAGATGCGTTACAGACCCATCCACTACTTCGCCGTCTGCATCTGTCTTCTCGGGGTGGGGGCCATGGTGGGGGCCGACCTCCTGGCTGGACGGGATCAAGGATCCAGTAAGCACATCCCTGGTGGTTTTAGTCACTCACTCTACCCCTGTGTGTAGATCATTAGAAGTTTCAATACACAAACTGTGACATCATTTGATTTGTAAGGCTGCGTGATGATGTGAAACAAAAAGTGTTTTTCCTCAGTGAAATCTGTTCACAGTGAGATATGGTATATCCTGTAGATTGGTCTTTTCCGTGATCTTAATCTCTCCTCTCCTCAGCTTCTAACATCTTGTTGGGGGATGGTTTGGTGCTGCTCAGTGCCACCCTGTACGCCGTGTCTAATGTGGGTCAGGAGTACACGGTGAAGAACCTGAGCAGAGTCGAGTTCTTGGGAATGATCGGTCTGTTTGGCACACTCATCAGCACTATACAGATGTGAGTAAACCACTAACTGCATGTTTACATGTTTACTTGTGGGACTCGTACAATGAGGCCTTAACCATTGATGTACATTTGCCTTAAATCCAGGGTGATCTTGGAACGCCACGAGGTTGCGTCCATCTGGTGGAGCTGGCAAATCAGTCAGTATTTGTCTGGTGTAGCTGAACAAAAATTGAACAGTACTATTCACCAACTTAACAAAAAGGCTAAAACTGTGGTCTCTCCCCCTCAGGTCTCCTGTTCGCCTGCTATGCGTTGTGTATGTACGCTCTGTACAGCTGCATGCCCATAGTGGTTAAGCTGACCAGTGCCACCTCGGTCAATCTGTCCCTGCTCACTGCTGACCTCTTCAGCCTCTTCTGTGGCCTCTTCCTCTTTCAGTACTCTGTGAGTGGACACACACACACAGCATCATTTCTTTAAGGCTTATTTGAGACCATACAAAACATGTATCATCTAACAACAATTTAGACATTTAGCATAATCTAATTTTGGGTCACAGAATCATCCATGTTTGAAGTTTTGATAATTTTTCTTGTTTTGGTAGAATGTTTTAAAATATGTAGAATATAGAAAATATTGAATGTAGAAGTGTACATGGTCTCCTACTATCAGTCATTCAGGCGTTATGTCTATGGCACGTTCCATCCAAAGATGCAACTCCATGTACTTCTCATAACTATATATTGTCGGTTTCAAAACTAATTTAAGATGAACTCTGAGGACCATCTGACTAATGCACTTAAAGTTAATCCATTAAAAATGGAAAACACAATACAGAAAAGTAAATGTTAAGAATGAGGGACAATAACACAACAAAAACAAAAAAACTTAAAAATACACAGATTAAGAAGGGCAAATCGGTTTATTATTAATGCTATACTACTAATACGACAATGATAATAATAATAAACAATGAGAAAGCTAGATTTAAAAAAAAAAGATTTTCACAAGCCAAAATTTGCTCTCCTCTCATGAGTGGGTTTTTACAGTACAAATTACTCTCTAGGTCACCCTGACCTTTCCTGAATGAACAAACAGAGTTAATATTTAGCTCAGCTTTGACACACCTGCACATTTGTTTGGAGAATTTTATGATAATTAACATTATAACTATTGTCAGTTTGACCAGTAAGTTGACATTTTGTTGTGCGTTAAATTGATAATGCACAACTTTTCTTGTTTAACAACTTCTAAATATAACTCTAATAATTCTCTTCTTATAATTCTTCTTCTAAGTTTTTTTAGTTTTTTTATCTTTTTGGTCTGAACTTCATCATGTTGTTGACATAAACTCACTACATCAGTGGCATTTTGCGTGGTATTGTGAGAGTGACCGTTTGCCAGTCAGTTATTACACTGTACTACTGTTAGAATGTCAAATTAAGGATCATCACTTTGACATCATTTTTCCATTTGTAAACAAACCCTCTAGAGATTAGAGTGTGACTTATTTTAAAAATATATCTTCTGTATTTTCCTGAATCCTGCAAGATGAAACATATGCATCAGTAAAATTGATTTTCCGTCTCTGCTTCAGTTCTCTGGACTCTATCTCTTGTCACTGGTGGTCATCCTCATTGGCTTCGTCGCCTTCAATGCTGTGCCAGCAGTACCCACTGATCCCACCCTGTCTTCATCAACCTCTCCCATCCCTGAGGAGGGCTGTGATGCCAAACCAGCATCCTCTCAGAGTGGCATCACTAAAGAAGAGGTTATAGTGGGAATCCCCACTGAGAAGGAACAACCGAAGGATGAAAAGGAGGATGAGGAAAACAAGAGGAGGAGCAGAGTTTCGGGATCATTGCATAGTTCAGGAGGAAGAACGGAGGACACTAATTTTCTTACAGTAATACATAGCACTAAAATGTGAGCAATAAGAGCCAGTGAAACTGTAAATGTATTTACAGTTAAATCAGAGCTAAGCTGAGACCTGGACTTGTACTATACTTATTACAAAATCTACTTACCTTCAGGGTAATTACTCTAATGTACATCCTAACTGGGTCACTGACATGTTTTTCTTTTGTATGTTGGAGCATTTTTGCAGATATGTGACCTTCACTTGCAGCCGTTTGATTGGACCCTGTCAGAATCCCCTAGATGATAAGCATACTATACTATGAGTAAACACATCTTGTGAATTCCCACAATAGACCTGTGTTATGCATTATGTTAAAATTGTAAAATTTTTGACTCATTTTCTTCCAAAGCCCAGCATGCATATCTCAAGCTTAACAAATAATTTATTTTACTGCTTTATCTCAACATACATCCACTGCACATTACTGTAGAAACACCCAGAAACTGTGAGCACAGATCAGACCAGAGGTCTTCCCTGCATCCCTGCTTCATGCAGGATTAGCAGGATTTGTTTTATTCATGCTGCAAGACCTTTCCCAGGTTTTGTGATCACCCTCACGCACATTCTGGCATCGTAGAGCACCAAACTCACTGCAAATCGGCTTGTATGTTTGCTGTCAGCTTTACAGAGGTAATGTTCAAAACAGATCAAGAAAGACGTCTGGATTACAACAAATCAGTCTTGGATCTTAGTTACTCTGGGAACCTGGGAAAACTGCTGCTGTTTAACTAGATAATATATAATATAATATGACCAACTCCTACATAATGCAGGATTATGAGGTGGGAAATATCTGCAAACTAATATGTGGGGTATTCATAAATTTATGATGTCATGTCTTCACTGTCATTTATGGTGATAAACAGGCATTCTCCTCCAAATCCCTGTGTGTGTGTATGAGTGTCATACTAGGTTCAACAATAGAATGAAATTGTCTGGAGTAGCGGCTCAGCCTTACATTCACACACTCTGCTAAACTCCAATTACAGGTACATTTATGTTAAGAAATCTCTCTGTGAATGGCACATCGGTTACAAATTCAATATCAACACTCGCTTAAGGATAAGTCAACCACCAAAATTTAGAATATAAAACACGTTATTTTTATAGAAAAATTGTTTTTACAGCCCAAATATGTTCATCTGAATCATCAGAATCAGGACATTCAAAACAAAACAGTAAAATAGTTTCATAATGGCACGAACAGTGATCAGAAATAAAACATGAGAGAAAGACCTGCAGAGGAATACAAAAGGAATAATCGTCTTACAACTCTGTAAATCAGACAATTCTCATTTTCTACCTACCCTATAACACCCGATTTATACATTCTCTCTGTATTCTGTTACACGTTTATGTATGAGAAACTCTATGTCTCTTTTATTGCATAGACTAGTCAGTTGTAGGGTCATTTCATTCACTCATCATTCTTTTCTGTCTTTATCAAGGCTATCAGTACTTAGTATGTACTATGCCTGCACATTGTGCAATATTAGCATTCACATTGCATTATTTAAACATGCAATTTCCACCATGAAAAGCTCTGTCGTAGTCGCCTTAGAAAATTTGCGTCAGGGACCTAATTCTGCGGCTAGTTTCTTTAAAATGTGTGTACAAACAGCCAGGTGGGTCATCATCTCAAAGTCTTAACCAAACATCACATCTGTATCTGTTTTGATAAACTAAAGTAGATAAAGAGAAAGACAGAAGCAAAAACGGAAAAAGCAGTCAACAAATGACTCAGTCTTACCAGCATACATAGTTGTGTTTTGTACAAATGATAACAGATTATGTATCACTTTAATGTAGAAGAAACCTATTCAGTATCTGGTTACTTTGTAAGGTTTATGTTAATGTGATGGTGAGGAGATTTTACAAAATTTCACGATTCTTACACCATTTACAAACTGCAAACTAGATCGCCGGCAGTTTTTTGTTTATTTGTTTTTTTTGGTAAGTTGCAGCAATCTGGCAGCCTCTAAAAGCTACTCAACATGAAGTTACTGTATATGTTTAGTTAGATAGAAATGAGTTCACTGTGTTCTAAACCTTTGTCTTTTTCATTGGAAGTAATAGCACAGCGATCCCTGATCCATTCAAAGTCCTACAAACGCCAATGTGAACTTAACTGACTGACAAATATCTCCACATCTATGTCAGTGATGTTGTTCAGATGAAAATGACCTGAAAACTCATGTGATTCTGTAACACTGCAGGCCTATCCCTTTAGCTGAGCTGAGTGCTAAATAGTCCCCAGAGCAAAGAACTCCAACCAGGTCCAAATGTCTAAAAACAATCAGAGTCACGACCAGTTTTTTTCACACACAAACACATTGTTCTTAAGAGCCAAATAACCAAACTTTACTTTATCACACTATGGAGCTACTACTCAAAGTGGCTCCATATCCTCAACACTTATCTCTTAGGTAATTGACTCAAAAGCCCTACACAGCCAGAGCTGTATTGTGCTTGTACATTATAACATTGTCGTAGCAGTATTAAGCCTATGTAGTAGAGTGTAAACCTTATATTTCAGCCAGCACGAAGAGGACTGAATTAAGATTAGATGAGTGACAAAGCAAAGTTCCTTCCTTCCCTCTGCTGGATGGGAAATCAGCTATCAAATCTCATCAGTCTCCTCCTCCTGATCTCTTCATCAATTGCATCCTGATCAGAGAGGTGGAAACCATAAGGAGGAGGAGCTTGTCTATGGCTGGTTCGTCCTGAAAAATAACAAATATTTCTAATATTATTCAACAAATAGCTGACACAGTGTAGTTTTCTTAAGAATAGTTTTCAATAATAAAGTTTTTTTTTGTTTTAAAGTTAATGCATTCAATTAAGTTTGGAATGTAAAAAAAAATACTATCTTATGTACTTATCTTATGTACTATCTTATGTGCCACGTTTGTGTCTGCTAAGTGTAGCTGCCAGAGAGGTTAACAATGCGTCAGACTGAAACTTTTTTCTTTTTAGTAAAGCAAAACATTCATAGTTTATGGTAAACGACTTAATAGCCTATGATATCCACTAACATTTCTGTCAGCAATTTAATTCACGACAAGAATTAATTGAAAATTGATCACTCCATGATATTTATAATTTGGGGGCACACCGTGGCTCCCTGGTTTAAGTGTAATGCAGTGGTGTGGGTTCGAATCCCCCTTCTCTCGGCTATGTTCTTCCTCTCTGTGTTTCTACTGTAATTATCAAAATAAAGCAAAAATTTACAAAAAATAAAATTTAAAAAATCCATCATTTGTACATTACAGTGATTAAGGCTTCCCCTTTCTGTGCGACATATCTCCCAAAGAATCCCTCCTGTCACACAGGAATTGTCCAGGATTTGTTCTTTCTTCTGTCTTACCTTGGTCATTCAGGCTGTTTCTGATGGCTGCTTCTAACTGTTCCTCCTCTGTCAGACCTCCTGTATACGATGGCGTAGAGTCTGGTGTATAATCTCTTCTATTCCACTGGGCTTGGGGAGGTTCTTCGCTGTATCTGTAGCCACTGTAGCCTACACACGCACACACAAACACAGATATGAAACGGACACAGATGGATGCTAGTCCTTGAATATTAATTAACAATTAATAATCAACTGAATCCTGGAAACCAGCGCTGGCCATTTTATCATAATATGGAGCAGAGTAAAATTTGTATGTGGGCATAAAATGCACAAAACTGTACTTTTCCCATTCCCATCATTTCAATTCCTTACATAAATACATACACAAGGTAGCACCACTGTAATTTTGTTCTCGGTCCAATGAAGCTTTAAAAGAAATGCAAAATGCTTGTATTGCAATGTTTTGCACACTATTTTTTGCATTAAGTTTTTTCCAGATCCAATAAAGAATGAGGAATAATGTATCTGTGTTGGCTGAGTGCTTAAAAGAATCACGCAACACAAACATACAAAAAACAAGCCCATACGTTCATGTTCTGTCACCTGAGGAGTTGAAGGCTGGATTTTGCCGGCGGCTATATCCGTTTGATGCCACATATCCTGGTAGAGAAAATTGCAAAACAATATGTATTCAAAAATGCTGGATTAATGTTCAGGGCTTTCATGATTAATCAATAATAAGTGCCAACTCAATGAAGAAAGATCACTTCTGCAACGGTGAAAGCGCCGCACCATTGTCATCATTTCCTCACCAATGATCATATCTATACCAACTCTGCAAAATTACAATAATTCATTAAAAACTCTTATTAGATATTATTGAGAATTTGTAGTTTGCATCTCTTACAGTACAGAACAGTCTCAATAATGATACGGTATACTCAGAATATATACAAAGACAAAAAATGACTACAAGACTGATACTGGAAATAATAAGTCAATTCATCAATTTAAAAAATAATCAATAGTGACAGCACAATAATGGGATAAAGCATGTGAAGACTGAAACTGATTTAGATTCCGGCTGACAAACACACATACTTTCACATGTCTTCATGATGTTCTCCAAAGGTCCAGTGATGTAGAGCAAACCCACCAGGATCCCTGCCAGGTGACCAATGAAGGAAGTCCTGCAGAAAAAAACACACAGTCTGACCCATAACATCTGAAATAACGCCATTTGGTGGGCTCTTTTCTTCAACCCACCTGACACACCACATGCACTGTACAATATCAAAGTGATGTTGTTATTCTGCATGATCACATTAATGCTTTTGGGATGAACATGGTGAATTTTAACGGGTGGTTTGTTTGTGCCAATAGAGGCGCTGAAACAAGTACCAGGAGGAATATTGTATCTTGAAATCTGGATTGTGGGCACAGTAGCGCAGTTGGTGTAGCACCTGGATCCGGAGGTCACAGCTGGTGATTTGATCAACACCGATTGTGCAATGAGACCAGGAGTACAGTTGGAAATGCTCTGACTTGAGGCGCCATAACTTCATTATCACAATCAGAATGGTCTTTATTTACATTGAGAATACCGGTTCATTTCCTGTGTTGTCTTTAGATAGAGCACATATTGTGAATAGCAAATGCATTACAATAACTCACCCGGGTACAGTTAGATGGATAAGCACAAGTTCCACCCAGCTAGCATAGCGATTGTAAACAGGAAAGCCCATCACATAGGTCATCCCTGGGTTGGCATAGTTAATGAGCACCTTCAGCGCAAACAGGACACCTAGAAACAGTCACACGAGCAAACATTAATAAATAGAAGTGCGGAATAAAGCCCCAATCAGTGATTCAGTTTTTGTCGAGATAATTGTACCTGAGAAGCCAACAGCACACTGAACGCTGTAAGATGGGTCCGCTGTGAGCTCGGCTAGCACTGCCTCCAGCACCAGATAGACCAATCCAGTGAGCAATGAGAAGACTGACAGTACGTACAAGAACCACACTCTGCCCATTTGACGCTCCAGCCTCATACCCTTCCACAGGAAGGACACCATGTTGAAGTAGAGGTGAAAGTCATCAACATGATGCAGTGGGGAGAGGATGAGGCGACGCCAGTCTTTATACCAATACACTTCCCGGAGGCTCACACAGGCCTAGGAATTAGTCAATAGTATTAATAAGAGGTCCCGTGACAATATTTTTCAAAGTAACTGTCCAAAATAGATAGATCCAAAAAACTTATGTCAACATTAGGCAAAAGATACGGAAGCATCAATGCTTAGTTCACCTGTGTGAAGCATCCTATGTTGTAGCTGGTGACAAAAGCTTTGGATGTCTCCAGAAATGTTTTTATAACTTATAGGCATGCAAAAGTTTTAAAAATGTGAATGAAGAGACAATAAATAGGTTTAAAAAAAAAGGAATGGATTTTTCCCTCCGTCTACATTGTAATAAACAAGCAACAAAAAATTATCTGACCTTCATCAGTGGAACAGCGGGAAACAGGAAAAGGTAGACATTGAGACCGAGTACAGCCAGAGTGACAGGTGGGATTCTTTCTAGACCCAACTGAAACAGCTGGTAGCCCAGGAGCAGCAAGCCCAGGTTGGAACCCCTTTGTCTGTTCCGCATACTGACAACAGACTGCAAAGACAGTATATTATTTGTCATTGACGGTATGTAAAACCACAGCACACAACACTTACAAAACACAGAAACGGTGCTGACCAAAGAAGCAAACCATCTTCTTCTTATATCCAACTCCGACCCGCCTTGGTTCAGCAATTAACAGTTAATCATAATATTTACTCAATCGCCTTGATAAAGCTTTTTAACTGACAAATGGGTCCTATATTGTCGAACTGAACAAGCCCACAACACCTCTCTACCATAAGGTTTGGTTTGACCTCATTTGACCTCATTGACAGTTGAGGTTAAGATTTCCATTCTTATGCATCTCCATAAACGTAAATGATCACTCAGGGCTTTCCAACCTAGAGTTCGGTCTCCAAACTTGGATGATTAAGAATTTCCTGTTCCTGAATGTTGACAAAGATGAAATGGCAATCCTAGGTCCTAAGAGGCAAAGACTGTCACTTGAGAAGGTTTCAAAATTAGTGGATAACTGTCCTATCAAAATGTAAAAATCTTGATTTACATCTGACTTTGAATGCCATTGGTAATATTACCATGGTTGCATATTTTCATCTTGGTAAGGTAGCCAGGCTGACAGATACAGAAAGTTTTCTTACATAAAAACTAGGCGAGTGTACTTTTCATTGGTTTAGGATCCACTGCACTGAAAAAAGGAGATTGTTGAAAACACTGCAGCTCAAATCCTTACCAAAACCAAAAATCTGAACGCAACACTTCAATCCTATCACATCCACAATGGCTTCCAGTCAATGCCAGATTTTAAGGTCCTACTCCTTACATATATGATGCTACATGTAAAACATAAATCTTACATATCAGACAAGATGCTACATACATTCTATATGAATACGGGGCTGACAGAAAGTAGCAAACTAACTGGGTTTAGTTTACATTTCATTGAATAATAATTGAATTGAATAGTTGTCATGATAATTATTTACAGAGTACACTGTCATCATTACTTCTGAACTTACACAGTGACTTTACGATCCTGCTCTTACTATTATACTTTCCAAATGTAGGTCAAACAGCAGCACACACAGGCGGAATGCTAGTTTTAATGTACAATCAATACACACAAAAGAATGATGATCAATGTAGTAGACAATAATACTGTTACTGTGGCAACAAATCCAACATCAGATGTCGAAGAATCAGATGTCCAATCGTCAACATGTCAATCCGGAAAACTACGAAACATACGTCCCAGTGACAGGATATGAAGACCCACGCTGCTCTAGTACTGCCGTTTCCCCATTTCTACATACGTACAAGACGTTAAAATGTTTCTAATTCACCGCAGTTTGTGGATTTTCCTGTTGACTGTTAACCTATAGTCAGTGTTTCTTTTACTTACTGTGTTGACTGAGTACCAGCTTCTTTAACTGCCGTTAGCCGGTTAGCCGAGGACAGACCACAAAGTTTTATAGCTCCCCGAGGTGGATTTCTCTCTTCCTGCAGTTTTACGATATCAAACACTCACAGTGAGGTTTAAATGCTTGCATATAATTCTTATCACACATCAGCAGAACGACTTTCTTCATGTTTCATCACTTTTTCCAGCTACAACGCAGCGTTGCTTCGGGAATCACAATCACGTGATCATAACTACGGTCTTTTGAGGAGTACGGAAGACACGCATGCGCAGATGACACCATTACCAATACATTGAATGACTAACGCTTTAAAACTTTTACACCTTTTTCAACCTTGTGAGTATGTATCGATAGTTTTGTCGCCTATCTATCTATCTATCTATCTATCTATCTATCTATCTATCTATCTATCTATCTGTCTATCTCTCTATCTGTCTGTCTGTCTATCTGTCTATCTCTCTATCTATCTATCTGTCTATCTCTCTATCTGTCTGTCTGTCTATCTGTCTATCTCTCTATCTGTCTATCTGTCTATTACCATTTGTAATTAAAAGTTCATTTTTAAAATTACTTGTTAATTGTATAAATTACTTCTTTTAACAAAGACCATTTGACCGACAATAGATCGTAGTAGCCGTAATTGACTTTAAATGTCCTGTAATGTATTAGTCGGAGATCGATTGCTCGTGACTTAAATATATTTGCGGGAGCTCGTGAGTTTCCGCATATTGAAATACAGCCAGTCGAGCAGGCTCGTACTGAGTCCAACTTCAGCGTGAGTTCCTCCAGTCGTTCAGATATCCGTGTTTACACCGTGTGAAATGAGGATACTACACCGGAAGCTTTGAATTTCATTTTTAAAAACCTTTTGCAGCTCCAAGCTTCGTTCTCAGGTTGACCTCTGGTGAGAACCACGTAGTGCTGTTATTTTTGTTCTTCACTGTCAACCGTTTTATTGTTGAGCTCTGTTTCCCATGAATCCAATGTACTTGAAAAGAGTAATTGAATGATAAATCAGGTAATTGATTTGGGATTTGGTTGTTTTACTAGACTAAGAGTTGACCTTCATTCAAACTTTTTTTATATGATTATTGCGTCGTCCAGTAATTTGAGATTCACTTTCAGCGTTGTCTGATTAGATATCCTGTATAATAATTGAACTAGATAACCTTCAGCCTCGTCTTGCTGTTCTTGGCTGGAAAGCTAAATCTCTCCTTGTATAATGTTGCTTGTTTGCATGAATTGAAATGACATCCTTGTACGAAGCCTGTCCGATGTCCTCTGAATAACCACTCTTACAGTTCTTATGTTTGTTCCTTTTTATCTTCCTGTCTTAATTTCCTACCAATTCTACTGTTAATTTCTTAAATCATTGCTGCTGTCTCATGAGGCCATAAATGGCAACAAACTACTGTTACTTCTCAAACCCAACTTGGCTGCCTGCACATTGTCACACTCTGGTCATGTTTGTGCACAGCTGAAGCAAGGAAAAGCAGCATGTCCTGCTATTCTGGTTTGAGACAGCTACAGTACCAGTTAAACAGCATAGCTTTCATAATAAATTGGGAGCCCAAACAAACTATAAAGCAAATCAAAACCAATGCATATTTCCACCATATTGTTAGTGACATCATATTTGGAAACTAGGACATCTTCATGAGTCAGGTGGACAACAGCAACAAAAAACAAATAGGTGAAAATAGGAGGGGTAATTAAGTAGACTTTGTTCAAAAATATGATCAAATTAATGGCAAAATTATAAAAGTGTGTCTGTAGTTATACAGTTGCATTTTTTTAAGAAAGGCTGGATTCTTTTTGCTGTTGAAGTAATTATCAAAAACACTTGGTGATGAAGTTGTGAATATGTTCCAGTTGATAAATGAAAATGATCTTTCAGCATTTGCTCCAAAATGTTCAGATTTTCAGGTCATCTGTGTCTGAACAAGGTCTCTTCCATTTCTTTGAAGTTGCATTCACAAGCCGCTCACTTATCCATCAACCGTCTGTTGGGCTTTGAACGGCTTAGTTCACACATAAATGAACTGAAAATCAGGACATTTGGTAAAAATTGTCAGCGTTTCACTCTAACTGTCTTGTTGAACATATTCTGTGGTTTTACAAGGTAGACACTGATGGCACAGAAACTGGATAAAGTTCTGGGTGACTTCAGCGATGACAATTTGAAAAGATTCCAGTGGCTCCTGAAAAATGGCTTCCTCAAAGGCTTCTCAGCTGTCCCATTTGCACAGCTGCAGGATGGCACAAGTCGTGAGCAAACCATAAATGTGCTACTGCAGAACTTTGGCGATCGTGGAGCTCTTGAGGTGACCAGGCTGGCTTTACCGGAGATCCCTCGGCGTGACCTGGAGGATCTTTTACCTGATGCAGGTAAAAATCTGAAAATCATCTTTATGTTGCTGAGCGTTTTCAACGTTTTCACGTGACGTCATGCAATAAGCCAAGTTGGATTACGCCCAAGTGTATGGACGCATGGGACATGGTCCCTAAACTTTAAAAAAAACCCCAACTCGCATTGTTCTGATCTGTCTCCCTTCAAAATCTACTGTTTGATCTCACTGATTAATTCAAAGATGGATTAAACACATCAATAGAATGGTCTAATGAAATTCATAGTTCCAGTAAAGCGGCTTCTGCAAGACAGAATGTCAACACAGAATTATGCTCAATCTTGTATTAGTCGGAGATTGATTGCTCGTGACTTATATATATTTGAGGGCGCTTTTTTGAACTTCAAACTGTCAGCCTAAAGTCCATCAATATAGATTTTTGTCCTTCTCAGTCACATGATCTCAGTGAAAATGCTCTGTTCCCTCTTGCACTAGTGTTCCTGTAATCTTGTACACATGCAGTGTGTATGCCAAATGTTTACTCGTACGTAAAATAAATACTTGATGTTTTTTTTTTGTAGTGCCAGCACCACAGCCAGAAATCATCACAGGGTACCAAATCCAACTTCAGTCAAACCTCTATGATAGATTTAAGGAAACCGATGAAAAGACTTCAAAGGGGAAGGTTAAGAAGCTTCTGGATGATATCTACACGGAGCTCTACATCACTGACGGAGGAGACTTCTACATTAACACGCAGCATGAAATAAGACGGGTTGAAAAGGCGTCAAAAAAGCAAGCAGGGCTAAAGAAAGCACTCGATCCTAGTAAAATATTCCAAGACCCCTCTGGGAAAAATATATCCATCCGAACCGTACTGACCAGTGGGATTGCAGGAATTGGCAAAACGTTCTTCGTGCAGAAGTTCATCTTCGACTGGGCCAACAGAAAAGGGAATCAAGACGTTCATCTGGCCCTCCCCTTCAGCTTCCGTAAGCTGAATTTCCTGGCGGGGCAAAAGTTAACGCTGGCAGAACTCATTCACAAAGAAATCAGAGAAACAAAATTCATCAAAGAGGAGCATCTAAATGACATCTTCACATACCTGCAGACATCAGGAAACACTAGCTATGAAAAAAGTAGGTACAAGCTCCTCTTTGTGTTGGATGGACTAGATGAGAGCCGCCTTGATCTACAGTGTTCAACCAGCGAAAAGCAGTCAGAGGACATCAATGTTGCAGATCCAACCTCGGTGGATGTGCTGCTGACAAACCTGATCACGGGGAATCTGCTTCCATCTGCTCGTGTGTGGATAACCACCAGGCCTGCAGCAGCCAGTCAGATCCACGCTGAATTTGTTGACTTGCAAACAGAGGTCAAAGGGTTTAATGACTCGCAGAAGGAAATGTACTTCAGAAAAAGATTCCCTGATGAGAACCAGGCCAAGAGAATCATCTCTCACATCAGGACTTTACCAACGATCCACATCATGTGCCACATTCCAGTCTTCTGCAGGATCACTGCTACGGTGCTGGAGTTGGTCTGTGAAATGGAGGAAGAACTGCCGAAGACGCTGACTGAGATGTACACCAAATTTGTGATGTTTCAGATTCAGGGGTGCGACGCACAAAAGAAGTGGTCTCTCGCAAAACTGGCCTATAACCAACTGAAGAAAGGCCATTTGATCTTTTACGAGGAGGACCTAAAAGAGAGCGGCATCGATCTTCAGGAGGCATCCGGGTACTCAGGAGTGTGCACAGAGATTTTTTCCATGGAGGAAGAGGAAAATGAGGACAAAGGCAAAGTGTTCACCTTTGTCCACCTGAGCGTTCAGGAGTATCTGGCTGCCTTTTATGTTGCCGAGTCGCTCATTAAGCACAACACCAACATATTGTATGAGCCAAAGGGACTCATTGGATACCTGCTGATGTTTTTCAGGAAACCAACTCTGACAGCAGTCCATCAGTGTGCTATAGACAAGTCTTTAGAGAGTCCAAATGGATACTGGGACTTGTTTCTCCGATTCCTTTTGGGTCTTTCAGTAAAGACCAATAAGAGACAGCTTAAAGGTCCGTCGAAGGAGAGCGCAAACACATCACAGGTGCAGCAGAAGACAGTCCAGTACATACAGGAGAAACTCTCTAACAAACAAGCCCCCTCTCCAGAAGCAAGCATCAACCTGTTCCACTGCCTCAAGGAGCTAAAGGATTATTCTTTAGAGAAAGAGATCCAACAATACCTGCATTCAGGAAGTTTCTCAAGCAAAGATCCTACCCCTGCTTATTGGTCAGCTCTGGCTTTCGTTCTGCAGACATCAGAGAAACCCAAGGACGTGTTTGAGCTGAACAAATACACAGTTTCAGAGGACGCGTTTCTGAGGCTGCTACCAGCGTTTGAAAGCACCACTACTTACCTGTAGGTGGATGAAACGCTGTGTATAATTGCTGTTTTTAAATATGTTATATATATATATTTTTTAAACAAAACCATCTTGCTTGCATTGTGTTTCCCCAGGCTGAGTTTCTGTAATCTCTCATTGCAAAGCTGTGAGGCTCTGTCCTCAGTGCTGAGCTCCCAGTGCTGTAGCCTCACAGAGCTGGACCTGAGCAACAACGACCTGCAGGATTCTGGACTGACACAGCTTGCTGACGGATTGAAAAGTCCATATTGTAAACTTCAAATACTCAGGTCTGATCATTACAATTAGTGGTTTTAGGAAAATGTAACATTTCACTCATTTAAGTCTGAGGTCAGTGCTTTAATGTTAAAAACACTTGTCGCCTCTCTCTGTCTCTCTCTAACACCTGCTGTGTTGGTCTCTCGTTAGATTAAATAACTACAGTATTTTGTGTGTGTCGTCAGGCTGTCCGGCTGTATGATCACAGAGGAAGGTTGTGCTGACCTGGTCTTAGCTTTGAGAAAGAACCATGGCCACCTGAGAGAACTTGACCTGAGCTACAATCATCCAGGAGCCTCTGGGGTGAAACAGCTGTCTGATGGAAGGAACAATCCAAACTGGAAACTGGAAACTCTCAGGTACCGACACAAAAACACAAATTGGATTCTCATGCTGGTCATGGTCATATATGGACACACATCAGAACACAAACAGAGTCACTTTAAAGTCCTTGTAGCAAACTGTGCTGCTAAAAAAGCAGATGAGAAACTTGTTGAATGGAATTTTCAAATTGAATGTTCCGTAATCACAGGGAATCTGTCTGAACATATTTTTTCTAGGTTGGACAATCTTGGAGAGCATTTTGTGAGACCTGGTCTGAAGAAGTGTAAGTATAAATACACAGAAATATACACACGTATATACTATAAAAAATTAGACTGAAATTGTCTTATGTTAACACCAAGCAGCAGACCTGGGTGATGGCACTGGGCTGATCAACGATGTCAAGAACAAAAGGGCCAATACATAGGGCCAAAAAACATCTGAGGGAAACTGAAACGCTCAAGCAAACTCATCAGGAGTGTCAGATGATGAAGTGTTGCCGTATTGTGTCTTGTTTCCTCCATCAGATTTCTGCAACCTGGAGCTGGACTCAAACACAGCAAGCAAAAACCTCCAGCTGTCGGACTCGAACAGGAAGGTGACCCAGGTGTTTGGGAAGCAGCTGTACGCCGATCACACCAAGCGCTTTGACTGCTGGCAGCTGCTGTGTAGCAACGGTCTGACCGGGCGCCATTACTGGGAGGTGGAGTGGAAAGGAGCGGTTCACATAGCGGTGACTTACGAACGAATCGAAAGAGGAGGACGCAGCCTGGACAGCCATTTTGGAAAAAATAAGCATTCCTGGAGTCTGAGGTGCTCTGATTTATTTGGTTACTTTGTTATTTTTGATAACATAAAACAAACCCTCTGTCCGCCCACGGACTCCAACAGAGTGGCAGTATATTTGGACTTTCCTGCTGGCATTTTGTCTTTCTACGTAGTGAACTTTGACAAACTGATCCACCTCCACACTATCAGAGCCACATTCACTGAACCTCTTTATCCTGGGTTTGGGTTTGGGTGTGTGCCAATAGATTCCTCAGTGGTTCTGTGTGAGCTGGAAGACAGAACCGTTGCCCCACTGCACAGGTAGAAAAAAGTGATATTGACAAAATCTAAGGATTTCTAACACCTTCATACGTGTCTGTGATGGTCCAGGGCTGGACCGTGTGGTAGTTTTGACCTTATATACTGTGAAAACCTATTCTGGGTTAAGAGAAATATGTATCCCCTCACACGTAGGCAAGTCCATCTACTTGGTCTACTAATATACAACTAACACACTTTTTCATTAGATGTTTTGTAGATGGCAGGGGCCCCAAACTATTTTACAAGTTTAAATATTTTGTAAAGAGCCAGTTGAAATGTAAATGTATTTTCACTGATAAAATGTGTTTCACCATCCACTTTTGTTCTACATTATTTTTCTTTGCGCTACTAAAATCACAATTTTCTTTCATTTAAAGGGAATATTGGTAAGGTTACACACCCCGAATATGCTGGTGGAAAGGAGGTTTCCAGCTCCCCACCTACTGTGTGGGAAGTAGCATACTGTGGCCTTTGGGATGAAGAACTCAAATGAGTTTGAGCTCTTAGTCTCTGTTCATCACATACAAAAACATCTCAAAAGCATATTTGTCTTTATTAAGCAGCTGATACATTTGGCACACATCTGGATCCAAACTGATGCAAACCCCATCAGTTTAACACAAACTGACAATGAATAGATCTTACTAAGCAGTTTTGGCTGTATGAGCTCGATTAAAGTGGTACTCCAATTCTACAAAATTCCACAGTTTCCCATTGTTTTTGTCTGAACTTGATCGCTGACATTGTTTGTGTAAGTTGCAGCATTCTGGACGTATCTGGTTCTCTGGTCTGTCGCCCTTTCAATGGACACTTTGACACTGAACGCTATGACTGCACAGATAGAGGTTACACACACCACAATAAGGAATATAAACATAGCTCCCGAATTCCAAAACGGAACTGTATGTGTTATACTATGACCGTGACCTTGTAAAATACATTTTCTTTGGGTACTATGTTTCCTTACAGCGCCCTGCGTGTACGTCTCCACATATAATCACAATCTCTCAGCTACTGCACGCTGAAAATGCAGACATACATTTCAAGGTAAAATGTCAACGAAAAACATTTTATGAGGCAGCAACGAAAACATCTGTATCTAGTAAAACTTGGAACTTAATCGTAGAGACGCTTTTCAATGTGCTTAGCAGAACTTTTGATAAGATTCTCTCTGCACTTTAAAAATAAGCCATAGGAAAACACTTCCACAAAACATAAACTTTCTGTAGAGTAGCTTTTAGGGGCTTTTGAGGTTCCATTCAAGGGCCCCTGGACTGTGTATGTGAATGGCAAATATCTTCCAGAATTCTGCATTTTACAAAAAAGTGTCCCAATCATCACATTTTGCAAAATTGCCTGAGTATCACTTTAATGTTGACTCCTTCGTGCCATACAATTCCACTGTCCAAAAATGATTAAAGCATCCGAGTGTGACATACTGAGTGATATTCCACCACTATGATGAGCACGGTCACAGGAAACAAACATGTTCCAAAACAAACAACAGAAACAACCTTCACGCCGGCGCGTTTAAGAAACGAGACCTCACTTGATAATACATTCACTGAAATAGAAACAATTAGTGGCAAATGATGAAGTCTGTCGCCTCAATTATACATTCATTCTGTCAGTCTGACTGGACCGCCTCAGGCCTTATGTTGTGTTGTGTCGCAACAATTTAGACACACAAATAAGATCTAAGACATAATTCAAAGTTTTTTCATCCTGAAATTTTACGTGTACAGTGGATCAGAGGTTCATTTTGATGTTCTCATCTGCGATTCCTTTGGAGCAGCTGGTGGAATGAAAGTGATATGATGGAAAGTGGACAAAATTTAAAGGTTTTCAGTCAAGTTGCGCTCAACCTATAGGTCAGAAGGCGATTTTCCCCTGCTGCTGGATCCCAATCCATGAAAAATATAATGGATTCAAAATATAAGTTATCCTCAACATTTTAAAGGTGAAGTTCATTGATTTCATTATATTGTATTGTATAATGTGAAATAAATCAAAAATGACTTCTTGTGACTAATTTAGCAACTTTTAGAGGCTTTTCATAGTGTTCCTTGGACCTTAGACCTGACCTTGTTCTAAGTGCTACGGAACAGGTATGTGAACACCAAATATATAATAAAAAGAAAAAACAACAAAAAAATATTTTTTTTTATCAGTGATCTAGTTTGGAAGTAATTTCCTTGAAGCTCACTGCATTTTGTAAAATTGACACAGTTTTGCGTTAAACGTGTTTTCACACCTGTTTTCCCATGTCACTGCCCAGATGTTTTAATGGCACCTAAGGTTCAACTTTGGGTCAATTTTTAGACTGATGAGAAGAGAGAGACGGAGTGGGGAAAGATGGGTGTCCTGTCCTTTTTCCTTTTCTTAACTCAGGTGACTGGCATCCAATGTTGGCGGGAGGTGAGAACAGCAGATTGGTGACCAAACACTTCCATAATTCTGTGTCAAATGCAACTGCTGGGGCATGATGATGTCACTGATTGATGTCCCCAAAACAAATCAACGTGATCAAGTGGCGAGTCTACATATAAACAGATAAATATGAAATGAATACAGTATAAACTAAATATAAACGTACTAGTTGAAAAGACCATTTGCCACATTTAAGTCTGATGAACTTTGAACTTTTTGTAGTAAAATTTGTATTTTTGCCAACAAGAAACGTTAAGGATTATAGATCTTGAAATATTTCAGTGATATCTACAGCTTTTTTTTCTGTACTGGATTACCACATAAGGGATCCTTTTCATGTGACTCTGCACTTCTGCTTTTGACCCTTTGTCATATGAGGCCTTGTCCTCACCAAGTCACTTTTCGCTAGTCATAACATCAAATCAGGATCCCTGAAAGACACAGCACACACATACAGTTGGTATCCCGTCATCGGTGTGTGCTGAGGAAAACAAAGAGCTCACCCTCATCTCAAGAAACAGGAAAGAGCACCAAATATGAAATTATTGTAGCCCAAAACATAAAAAGATTAATTGTACAACAGAGGATAAGAACTGTGTGGAAATACTTTCTGTAATGATTTAGAGATTTAAAACATTAAACTTTCAAAGTGTCAGGATTGCCGGCTGTCTGTACTCGATGACAGACCCAACTGCTACCTAGATACCACTACACATTTACTACCTGGACTAGCCTACCTAGATCACAGCAAGATTCAGGCAATGTAAACACAGACTTGTGGTACGGAATTCCTGCTAGCTGAGCCTATACTCATTAAGTGACTTGGAACTATTTTAACATTGCACAAAGCATAGCCGTGGGGAAATGTGGCTTTGATCATTTGACGGACGTCCTTTCTCGTCTTTGTGACAGTCCGCTTGCTGCTGAACTGGTGTGGTATCTCTACCAGGCAGCACCCTGCAAAATACATACTGCACATCACTTCCTGCTCATTTGACTCCTAGACACCTCCTCTGCACTTAGCATTTTGTAATTATGAGAACAACAAACCCGGGTCCACCTGAAATATCAGCAGGTGACACATTAGTTTCAGTGTAAAATGCAGCTTACAATCAAAATTAAATTATACAAAATTCACACATAGTATCATTTAACAGCATATAGTTTTATAGATTTTACGACTAATTTCTAATTTTCTTACTTACATCTGCATTGCTTACTTATTTTAATATATTCATTAAAAATGACAACACGTGAAGAAAAATGTAACTTACATTTTAAATTGTGCAATTTCTAATATGTCACCACTGCTGCATTCCAGTGTTCCCCAGAATCTGGTACAAACCAAATCTCAGTCAAAACACAGACGTATGAACATGAAGATACAGACGAGGAAGTACTTCTTTTGTTGTTTTATGTAAAGAAATACTTAGAACTGTTCCACACACGAGCTGTTCTGTGAGAACAATAAGAAAACACCTCAAGTTGTTTGTTTTTTGGTTAACTTTTAAAAAAAAACTTTTTAACAACAGGGTTGCCAGTCCAAAAGGCAAAAAGGATGTCAGGTCACAACTGGTAAACTCGTGTAGCAAGAAAGAATTCACAATTAACAACTTCTAAATATAACTTCATTGGCAATTTGATTGTAATTTGCAAAGTTCCAAAAGCTGAATTTTGTGTATTTTGAGATAAGCAAAACTTTAGCCGGTCATATTGATTTGGTGATGTCAGATGATGGTTTTTCCAAAGTTGCAAAATAAAGATTGTGTAAGTCCTCATTATTACAAGATGCTAAGCCATAAATATGATATGGATGTTGCTATTTTGAGAAAACATCCTCAGATTCTTTCCCACTTCTTGATCTCATCTCACTCACTCATCTCTGTGATTGTAATTCATTCATTCACCGAACAACTACGTCTGTCTTCTCTCATCTCTCAGCTCTATTTGTCTCTCATTGCCATCTTTATGTTGTGCTTTTGTTCTCCATTTCTCCTCTGTCTCTCTGTCACTCCTCTGTGATGGTTGGCAGGTGAGGCGTACTGGGTGAACTGGGCACACTTTGTAGGTCTGGCCGAACGATGACGCTGGAAATGGACCACACATCGCTCATCTCTGCGAACAGGCACAGGTTAAACATTTCAGAGTTTCTACCCAAATGCATTGAGAAGAACTGTGGCTCACACTGACTGACAAACAGCAAGGTGAGAAGGAGATTGGTACATTTGTGGGAATACGGCCTGGAGCCATGCACAGATTACAGGCTGGAACACAGTAAAGACCCTTTCACCCAAAGTCTAGGGGGGCTTCGGGAGTCATAGAATACATTGTTACATCATCAGGACACAAAAACATTACTGTATTTTTATTTAGAACATGTAATGATTGTCAGGGACATTATGCCTGAACTAGGTCACAAAACCCTATGGACACAATCGCTGTGGGCCATTAGTTGAGTGGTAGAATGTGCACTTGGGGTACTTTTGAGCCACATATTTACACTCGACCACATGTCCGTCTGTGGGTGAAATTAGCCATTCACTTACAAGGTCCACAATAGTCCTGCGACCTGTACGATGGACCCTTGAAGAACAACAGAACTCCATCCATGGAACTCGTAGGAGGGACTCTAAAAGCTACTCTGTATGAACTTATAAGTTTAGTTAGGTATAAATATGCTCACCGTTTCTGCTGAACGTTTCTTAGTGTGACGTTTGACCCTGAGACAGTTGTAGTTTTTCATGGATCAATATCCCACACTATCCTTACTTCCTGGTGCCTTATCACATCAGGTTGCTGCTTGCGCAATGTCAATATAACATGAAGGATAAAGAGCACTCAAAGGAAATGCATTCATTATTATAATGGTTCTGTATAAGGAAATTTGCACGATGCCCGTAGCTTTTACTGTTTTATTGCGCTGCTAAAGATACGGAACGATTGAAAGATTAAAAGTTTCCTAAAGGGTCCGTTCAACAGCCTACGGTTCTGGTAAGTGACCTCGTTCAGATATTATTTCCCCCAAAATCATTACATACGAGGAAATCGTCATAGTGTCACATTCACTAGTTATTGCAGGCGGTTCATGTTTTTTTTCTGCTGTAGCAATGGAAGCTTTATGAACAGTTTAAGGTTCAAGCTCAGGTGCATACAGGGTTCCTGAAGGGTCAGCATGCAGGGGTCATGAGTTGAAGACCATGGGAAGAGAGATGAGGGTCCCAGTGGGGGATTCAGACAGTAGGGGGCTCCAGCGAACACAGATGGCCTCTGAAGAGTCTGACACACACACACACAGAGTGACAGCAGGGGAATCACAGCATGCAAAGATGGTAATGATTGATGTCATATCTCATGAACACTGCAAGCCCCAATACAAAGCAACAAATGATTTTTTTAAAACCGTATACAATGGTAGAAGTTCAGCATCACACTCAGTTTAAACTTTACCTCTTAGGGTTCTCATTTATTTACACATCACAAATTATTCCGATTTGCAGTATATATTTTTACAGTTTGCTCGAGGTTTTTGACGTCAGCTCCTTATTAATGTGCAGTGTGTCAGAGCCGCAGTGCATTAGGCAGCGTACGAAACAAGGCGGGGCTCCTACATTTGTGACATTGCATTCCCCCCCCCCACCTATTCCAATCTGAAGGATATGATCGATCAACTGATACGATGACACCGCGGCCAGGCCATCAAAATCCTCTGTCCTCACAATTCAACTTAGCTGGCTCACACTAGCACTATCAAGCTTTCACTGCACCATGAGTTAAGGTTACCTTTTTACTTTGACTGTTTTAATAAACAAACAATTAACTGAACTTGTATGGAGGACATTGTCTATGTCACACCAGGTAACCCCTTTTTATAACGTCCTTCTGGTGTACATTCTGGATTGCCCGCCTTCAGAGTAATGGTGGGGAAAAAAATAACACAGCGATATCATTGCAGAAACACAAACACAGAGTGGAGACAAGAAATGCTACCTGTCCTGAATTTGCTGTAAGGTCCGTTCTCATGTGTCTGTCGGCTTCCTGCCCAGAAGGTCAGGCCTCGCTCTCTCCACCTGACACACACACACACACAGATGCACACACACGCAGATTAGAGCAATGAATGACAAATTTTCTTATTTGTATATGTTTGTATTTGTTTATTTAGGCCGTAGTGTTGGCGAGCTGTGACACACACATGCTCACTCTTTCCTATCCTCTTGGTGCGAAGGACATTGCTACTTTGGACTTGGAGTTTGACCCGATGCTGCCCTATCATATATCTCTCATTGATCCAACATGTTCCATCCTCTAATTTAAAATATCAACTTTCATGTAGCTTTCTTTAACGTTTAAATATTCAACATAGTAATTTGGAGCCTTAATAATAAAAAAACCCCAAAACACCATCATGGTGAGACTGAACAAAAACTGGTAGAATTAATTGTCTTGTTTTTTAGTTAATGTACACAATATACATAACGTTAACCCAATTTTGTTAGTGTTTGTACTCTCATTTTGTCACTCAGTATTTTTTACACTGATCAAAATCCACTTCTCCTGCCATCAAACCGTGGCATCCCAGACTGGAACATCAAAACTTCAGCTACAGCTAGGCTCTCTCCCTCTCTCACACTCACACGCGCACACACACTGTGGGGATGTTAATTGACATGAGTGTTTGTGTGTGCGTGTTCACACACCAGTGGAATGTGAAAATGGCAATTATGAGGAGGGCAGATACCGCATCCGTCAGGATCCACATCAGATTATATTCCTCCGGGGTCTGGAGAAAGAAGGACAGAGAACGAGAGTGGGAGGGACATGAACTGATGCACTCATTTGAATAAAAACACTGTTGGTGTATTTACATTGACATCTGGTCTTATGATCTGTTTACTTTATCCAGGTACTGCATGGGATTTGCATGTACACCTTGCATCAACATGTCCTGGTTATATGGATGCTGTCCAAATCAGATCCCAGTAGGTGGCTGTCTTAATCTGTGGATGCTGCTCATCAGCCATTCATTACATAAAGAATAACTTTTGGGTTAAAACAGCATTAGTAGAGGGAAGCAGAATTTGCTCACCATGAGGAAGAGTGGCTTGGTGATCTTTGACAAGATGTGGACAGAGTTGGTGGTTACCGAATGAACTCCTGCACACCAGGCCAGAGAGTAAAGCCAGGGCTGACTGATCACATACAGGTTAGTACTGATGTTCACCGACCAGTACTTACTAAAGAGACGGAGAGAAATATTCTAAGCAAAATGGCAATACAGCAAATGTATATGAAAAACAAAACAAAAACAAAACAGTCCTGGGCAGTACTTCTGATAATTGTATTGTATTTACACATAGATATCTTGAATGAGCATGATGCGTCTGATGATCTATCAAGAGGTCTCAAGATACATCAAGACCATGAAATACAAATTTACATTCTGCATTTTAATTTAAATCCAAATAGTTTTTTGTATTTCTGCATTTGGAAAAAAAAAAAAAATCAGATAAAATTCATATATTTTGTATTACCAAAATACTTTCACACATTCATACATCAAACATGAAATTTCCTCCCAAAATAGATTCTACATAGATGTATGATTGTATCAATCTTTTTGTACAGTGTGCTATTTGTAAACTGTCTGTTAAAAACTAATGTGCTGGCATCAGAGGTGACATCTAGGATAAAGTAGGAATTTTCTGAGGTTGATTGTGTTTTATGCAGCAGTTTTCAAAAACTCAAAGCAAGGGAGAATGAACATGAAGCTAACGGTAGAATCCAGACAACTCAGAACTCAAACATTTCTGACCTCCCTCTCCTCCTCCTTCACTAAATGCTTTGACAATTCATTTAGTTTTCTGTATATTTATGGTAGAACTTATTTTTATCTATTTAGAAATTACATGTGATATCCAAAATCCAAAGTCTATAAAGACACACAGAAAAAATGGAGCCCTCTCTGTTTTTCTCATGGGTTCTTGGTTGAGATGAAAGCATCATTTGGAAAGTCTAATGAGCACCATCTGGTGAACAGTGTCTGAGACAGAAAAACAGACGACACTCGTGTCAGTGTGAAGTGCTGGTTTCCATCCTAACACTGTTTAAAGTGATAATTACTCATTTTGTTGGGGGGCGGGGGGTTTCCACTCACGACTGATATGGCAGGGTGGATAATAACAGACGTTAGGAGCGCACGGCCTTAATCTTTGGTGCTGTTGTGGTGTGGGGAACGATTAAGGATTAACAGCCACCGAAGGGCAGGAAAAATGAAGGATTTTATTATTAATGAAGTAAATCCTCCCCCAGTGTGTTTCAATGGCATCCCATCCCAAGATGCAGTTAATTTTAACAAATACCTAGCTGTCACCTGTGTGAGAAGAAAGACATGCAGCGTGGCTCTTTCACAGAATCTCATCACGTATCCCTCCTCTCCTTCAGTGTTCACTTTTTATCAACAATCAGACGATGTGACCTTTTCTAAGTAATACTCCACTCCAACTCTCAAATGTGTGTTTGTGTGTTTACCTGATCTGTTGCTGTGACATGGTGCTGTAGTGCATGTTAAGTCTGGTGATGTGGTTTTCTGTGAGTTCCTGTATGGAAGCCTTTACTCCAGAGGTCTGCTGCATCTCCTGCTCCATGGCCTGGACTAAGTCCCTGTCCTCAGAGGGCAGCCACAGTACCTACACACACCGATTTTACAAATGTTATGATTTTCAGTGAAAATATGGGCATTTGAATGGCTCCCTTTGGAACCTTGTCCAAAGATAGAAGCTGTGCATGCTAAATGTATCTTGTTCATTTACAACTCGCACTGTTGTTCCACACAGCGCCCTGCATGTGAACCTCCACAGCATTCTATCCGCTACTTTACTTTATCATGCAAGCACCAACTGATGGAAGGAAGTTACTCTAAGATGTTGTCATGATATTAAATATTATATATTATATTATTGTATATGATATGACAACTCGTGGGTACTATATGCAGCTCTTGGCAACAAAACAGACAGACAAACAGTTATCTGACAAAAATATGACACGTTTTTAGCTGGCATGGCTTCCTGGGTCGTTGCAGTTACGATTTAGAGTAGCATCAGCCACGCTGCGTTGCCCTGGTGCTGCCCTTCCGTGTGAAACCAGGCTAAAGGTCCATTCTAAAGATTAGGGACCTGGTAAGTGAATTGCATTGGATTTTTCTCTCCTTCATTCCCCATGATTCCATGGACTGGAAGACTAATGTCTTCAAAGAGGGTTCCCAACTTTCTGAGTAATCTTCCAAATCCGCATACCAATCAATGTTTCATCACTATGGAACATTTTTTCAAATTTTCCACATAAACTCTACAGTTACCTGTGAGGAATTGATGTGGGCCTGCACCACCTTTAGGGTGGTATTGATGTACGACTGGCTGAATGGATGGCCATACGGTGGCCTGCGCAGGTCAAACAGCACCAGTTTCCCACTGCGAGATGCCACCTCCAGGAACTCTGCCAGAGTGGGAACAGACTGGTTCTGGACCTTGGAAGTGTCCTCCTCAGCCAGGGATGACACGGTAGTGAAAGGATCTCTCTATACGGGAGGTGATTGTGTGTGTGTGTGTGTGTGACAGAGAAAGAGTGAGAGAGAGCGAGAGGCAGGGGTGAGGGGTCTTCACAAAAAGTAGAAAAATCTTATTGTATTTCACTTTTATTCCAGAAAAGGTGACAAAACACAGTACTTTGTTTGTTTTCACGAGTGTGTGAACTCCAGTTTCTATGTTAATATGCAAAAAGACCAGATCTTGGATAGATTGAGGGCAATGTTTTTCACATTGTCATTCCTCAAAGATAAAACATCTGTCTCCCCCCATTGTGAATTTCACACTTCACCGATCAAGGACAATTGCATTTTTGAACAACCCAAAACCTGTCTGGCATTGTGCCCCATGTGTGCATCTCTGTGTGTGTGCGTGTGTTTATGTGTGCATGACTAACCGATAGGAACCAGGCCCCAGCGTTCAACTGCTGCAGCTCCATCCAGGTGAACATGGAGGCGTCGGTGTGTGTTCGGTTTGGGAAAACCTCTGCGACGTTTGTGGTTCTTTTCAATGTGGTGTCGTGCATCAGGAAGGGGATGCCATCATAACTACGGAGAGGGAGGGAGAAATTACAGGAAAGGAGAGAGGCTGTTTAAGCAATCTTCTTTTTTTCAGCTACATTCACATGCACTGTAAAATTGAAATTGTGATTAATAAATTGTTTTTCAAACATACACCTTCATACTAAAACTGAAACCGGTGCAAATCGTAGTCTGTTGACTCTAACAGTGAGAACAGCAAGTATGTAACAGACCTTGTTTATTATTGTTGGTGAATGCATTAATGGGCAGATTCGATGATTCTGCTATAATGCAACACAGGGAAAACATCTCTTCTGTTAGCTGACTTAGGGCGAAAACAAAGTGCACGCACTGCCTGGGAGGCTACGGGAGGTAGCAGTTGTAGTAGTGATACGTGGCGTGTTTTTTGCTTTTCTGCTCACCCAAAAATTGAGGAATCTAGAACTCCAGTTCTACTTAATATGTAACAGAGATAACGAAGTAAGTGTACAGGAGCCAGAATGGAAGTCTGTGGGATCCTGCTTTATAGAATGTAATATTTCATCTGTCGAATTTTAAAACTGCAAGTCTAGTTGCATGGCCTAGTCGAGGTAGCGGTTGTGCAGTAACATGCAGTATGTAGTCTGACATTGAGTATGAACAGCTTGAGAGTTTAGCATTCTATCATTATAAGTAATGATAGTTTTGTTTCCACATACTTTTTCTTTTCTGTGATATGATTGACATAATTGCTATGATATACATTGTGGCTACAATAATTGCATATCTGATACTCTTTCCTGTTAGCTGCAATTGAGGAGGAGCCCTGTTTTCTCACAGAGTAATGCAGTATGATGAAGGCAGTGTGATAACCTGATGCTGACGTCAGTCTCCAGTCCCTCCACCCCAGCTTCCACTGCCTTTTCAAACGACATCACAGTATTTTCTGGTGCAAGCTACGAACACACACACACACACAATATCAGCCACTGTATGTAATGAGCCAAATCAGTACGAATTGATGTTTGAGGCATTTTTACAGAGTTTCAATTTGACGGCCATGTATTGATTTACAATAGACTGTAAGTGGCTGCACTGTAAATTCTCAAAAAAAATTCAAAAGAGGCATTATTTGTTATTATCATTGTTATTTGCAGAGGGTATGAAGGACATTTTCACAGTGTAAAATTCTTAATTTTAAGACAAATCTTGTATTAATGCAATTAATTTGACACTTCCTGTTGATGTTTCACAATAAAAGCTTTCCTGTCAAAGGTAGAAATAATGTTGCCTGGATCATTGGAATGCTTTTAATGTTGAACAGATTTGGAAATACCGCTTCAACATATTATTAAAGGCTAATATTATCTTGTTCTCTCTTCGGTGTAGGTAAATAAAGGTCCCAGCAACAGTTTGAAAATTTGGAGCGTCATAGGTGCAGTCTTACCATTGGAGCGCCTCTGTGACCAATGAGTGCGGGGGCAGGTCCCAGTGTTCCAGCCTCTTTAATGCATGGTGAGTACATTCCCAAAGGAACCAGGTACAGAGAGAACAGCACGGACAAGTAAAGACCCAGGATGGCCACCTGACGCACTGGGATACATAAACAAATGCAAATTAAAACAGTTTTGTGTTGTAGCTTTCAAGCATTTAAGCTTTGTTCCTGACAAAATTATTGTTTAAACCACTGAATTCAAACCAGGAATCAGAAGGCATAGCTGCCAAATTCATCCAAAACTGATCCAGAATCTGAAAGAATATTGATTCAAACCTCTGAATATGTTAAAGGTGGTTGCACGAGGTGAAAATTCTGACAGTTGGGGATGTATGCATGTACCTAAGGATCTGTACAAGCTTAGTCACTGAACAATCTCATGAACTCGGCCTGTGGAACATATTTGCAACTTTGGCAAATACATGCAATTCCCTTCGAATTGCAAGAGCAATGATCAAATTGCCTCTTTTGGAACCCAGTTGTAGATATCAGAGGAGATGTCGTACAGTTCTTTATGACCCTGCACAATAAATTTGTCCTCTTGTTCTTTCATTCCCAAAAAATACCAATTAAATATTTTTCTTTGTCGTTCTTCTGTGCTCCTTGCCTTCCTCATCAATCATGTCAAAATGAGATGATAAATCAGCGTGGACACCCGCCCACACCTCACAAACTCAAGCCAACAATTCCTGAATTTTTTTCATGTTAAAAAACGATCAAGAGTCTGTAAACCACTCAGACTGGCTCGTAACATGTCCTGCAGGATGCGAGCCAAGAGGGTGCGAGCATGAATAAATTTCTCCTGAAAAGAAAAACTGTCGGCCGCTCAAAAATTGCAACGTGTACTCTGGTCCTTTGACATTTCTACTCTAGCCCTAAGATTGACTGTTACTGGCTGATAATGGAAGGAGCCCTGTGGGACTGTAAATGTCAGCAGGTGGTATACATGAGGATGGAATGGAAGAAAAGAAAGGAAATTTTAAATCC
This sequence comes from Brotula barbata, assembly GCA_900303265.1. Lineage (NCBI taxonomy): Eukaryota > Metazoa > Chordata > Actinopteri > Ophidiiformes > Ophidiidae > Brotula > Brotula barbata. Next base: position 103,864 of record OMNV01013599.1, read on the forward strand.
AACACTTCTTCCCTGTTACATCTTTGGATTGAGTGATATTTGATCAGATAACCTGTCAAACATCTTGCTCTCTCTTTCATATAGTATCACTCACTAGGAGGGATACCCAGTGTAACTCAGCATCATGTTAGCTGCTCGATCACTGTGCTAACCTGGTTACCAGAGAAAAAAGAAAGTCAACAGAGCAGATATCAGGGTGATGCAGACGCAAAAAGAGATTATTACGTGTGACGGTAATAATATTCTATATCCTGATTAAGGAGTGTTGTTACATGTATTTCCTTATTCCCCAAGCCTGATAATAACCAGCAGGGTTTGGATACAATTTTATGTGCTATTTGTAAAAGAGAAACGATGCATCTCAAACAGCACAGAAGCAAATTTATATACATATATAATATACAGTATATTCTCAGTATATTGAAAAGTAAGCAGGACAAACTTACAAAGACTCATAACTGTCGATGTGTTTACCTTTCTTGTTCATGCGGAAGAAGTGCAAAGCTATTGGCCAGGACAGGAGTGTCATCAGTGAGACGGCAGCAACATGGAGGAAGGGTGCCGTCACCTTGGCAATCAGAGCGGAACATCATTAACAATATCTAAGAATCAATCATTTTCAAGTGAGAATGCCAAGCTTTGCTTCCAACACCTCAGACGTGAGAATTTGATTTTTCTTGTAAATTACATTTCGTTGTTGTTTTCTGACATCTTATGCAACGGACAACTTGTTGATTAAAGATTTTAGTGGTTAAAAATACTGTAAAGATAACAGGCCAATGAGGTCGTACTAGTCACTATGTCTACATGAACAAAATACGAGTAAGACCTATACTCCGATGGACTTAACGGAGAATACTCATGACTCTTGTGTAATTAGAGCACAAGAAATCCATCTTTTCAGGGGTTGCATGTGGAGGTGGCTTACCCAGACAGCAACGTTTACTTAGCTGAGTACATAAATTAGTCCGAGTTATCATACTTTTCTTTATTTAGACGTTGATCACATTCGCTTACTCCACCCACAAAAGGATCCTCCCTCACCACTGTAGTGTGTTTTGGCCAACCTGCAGTGAGAGAAGGAGGGTCTTCCATTCTTTGCTCCAAAGGTCAGACAGGATTGCAGTCGCTGTGACAGAAAACGCCAACGTCACCACGATGCCAATCTGACGCAAACGCAGGAGGACGAGGAGAAAGAATATATGAGATTTTGACACACTCAATGGAATATACTTGGATATGCCAAATATCAAATCAAAGCTCTTGAGGTGGAAAAAATATATCTTAAAAAGATGAAATGCAATCAACTTCTGACAGAAACACATTTGCTGAAAAAAAATAGGTAAAGCAAACAGAGTGATGACATGTGACAGCTAAACTGTTTCAGTTTTGGATCTACTCTATATTCAAAATGAAAAAATCTAGTAAACGGGCGATCAGAGGACCGAGGACAAAACTAAAACGCTTTTGAATTTCACATATGAGAAAAACAGACATTTTAGATGGAATACAGCACCAGAAAGCCTGCATTTACCTGGAGCTAAGAGCTGCTCTGGAGAGGAAATGGTACGACAAACCATGGGCCATTTTAAGGAATAAATGGAAGTGTAAAGCATCATTTAATGGTAGAGAAGCCACAATTTCCCAAAGCTAACTCCAATATGTCTATCATATTTTGCACAACAACAAATATTGTACAATTTCTGTGTCTCGTTATGTTGCCAGTTTTAGTCGGTCCAGTTATTGAGTTTCCAGTATCCCTTCGCAATATTTTAAATAGTTGCTGAACTTTGTTGGAAATCTGGATGGAAACAGAAACTGAGAAAACACTGGGGGCTAACTGTAATTGTAATAACTGCAATATATGTGGATGTGTGTGTGCTTGAGTACCTTGTGGGTCCAGTGAAGGTACAGCCTCTGTCCCTCAGAGAGTAAACACACCGCCAGCACCTGAATGATAGGTGGATATTTACTACGTTTTACTGTAACACACAGCATACTCCACGGGCCTGCTAACTTTCTATTCTTGGCACGTTCACCCACATTTCAGCTAATCAGAACATGATCTCAAAAATAGATTTTGGATGGATTATCGCTTTAAACTAGACAGGCTGAACTATAAACCAGCTAGATAAGAGTGTGTACCAGTAGCAGGGCGATGTAGGTGAAAAGAGCAGCAGCGAAGACCAGCAGGACCAGGGACCAGGGGAACCAGAAACCCAGGTTCCCAAAATTAAACCTGCAGGAAGAAAGGGAACAGCAACATTAGCATGATGTTTTACAACACAGAACAAAGAGCTAACAAGACAGTTTGGCTCATTCATTCATTCATTCATTGATTGGTCGTTTTGTGTGTGAGTGACCAACCAGTCGAAATCATTGTAGTCATTCTGGGCTTCACTCCAAAAATACAGGAATAAAAAACTCAGGAAGAAGGTGAGGATCAGGAGGCCAAAACTGCCACACTCCACCTGTAGGGTGCGTGCACACACATTAAGACAGACACACACACAAACCTTTGATGGGAAGTCCTCCTGGAAGAAACCTGACCTTATACGATTTATGATTTGTCGCTCTAAAATGATATGATGAACTAATATGTCCTTACTAGGTCACTGACATTTAATCATTTGTATTTACAATAATACATACATAATAATAATACGATACATGCCTTCTATGTATCAGGTCTGCAACAATAATCATCTGAATAGTTGAATGTTGAAAGGCTGTGCTTGTTCTTCAACAGTGCAAAGACAGAACAACACAATAATTCAAAATATATATTCCCAAATAAAACAATGTGATATTATAATGACAATAACAACTTATGAAATCAATAGTCTTTACCTCCACAACATTCTCAGAAACTTCATGTTATGGAGCCACATCACACAAGCAGTGAACTAATGCTAGAAGGCACCAGGTAGTTACTGAAGGACAGTAATCCATGAAAAATACAATTGTTTCAGGAGAAAATGTCACGGGAAAACAGTGGTGAATGTCAGTGTCAGTGACCTTGTTCAGATGTCATGCAAAGTCCCTACAGTCTCTCTTTGAGTTCACGTGTTTACGTGTAGTCCAATGTCATCAACTGTTTTATAATAAAATCTGTTCTTCAGAGAGTCTAAATGAGCTTTGTGAAGATTAACAGATTTAAGTGAAAGAAATTGGGCTTTCCATGGATAAGAGGATTTATAGTTTTATAATCTCCTGACACCATAGATTCAAGCTTCAGTTCCTCAAATTACTGACCGCACGCAGAAAGTATACATCTTGATAGAAGCTGACAGAGTAGATATGTGCTAATATTTGTCAGTGTAAAGCACTAACTGACTGTGGGAGTCAGCAAAGTCAGGAAGATTGGCTGGCCAATCAATACCTGCTCTATCAGCAAACTAACCAAACCAAACACATCACCTAAATGGATGACGCTCGCTGTGTGCGTCTGTGTGTGTCTGTGTGTACCTTGCTGCAGCAACATTCTCCTGGCTGTGTTCGGGCTCTTTGGTATCGTCTCCATTGGCAACCGTACAGGCCGGCCAGACAGGAGACAAATGGCTGGTGTTCATACCTGCAACAGTCAATTTAAAGTGAACCAGATGAGTCTGACAAATAGCTGCACACACGCCTATGACCTTACTGAAAGAAAGAACAGATAGCAACACCCCATAGTGAGTACTTCACATCGTACAGCCTGACTGACAATAAGTAATTTCTTTAGCAAACCTGCGCTGCTGCAGTGTGTGGAATGAGCCACCAGGCCACCCACAAAATAGGAACTCTTAAATTGTGGCTCTTCAAAAATTTCACTTTGATGTTTGGATCAGGCTGTGCTAGTTTTTGTGGATGGGGCAAACTGAAAAGAGACGTTCAGACTGACAAATTGAGGGGCATCATTGGTTGTGAAAGAAATTTATTTCTTCAGGTTTGACTGTCATTTTCTGTCTCGGTTTTAGGATGCTCCACCAAGACATACTGATCAATCTGTGAATGTTCCATATGTCTTTCTGTGTGTTTTTGAAGTAGCATTTTTCTTTCAGCGCTCGGGCGGTTCAGGTGGAAGCAGCTTGTGCTAATGTGTGGTGTTTTGTACCTTTGCAGCAGCTGCCGCCGCACCACCTTTAGATTCCCCAGCTTTGGTCTGGTCACAGGCAAACTCTCACCCACAGTCTGGCATTACAGGCAGAGAGAGGGAGAAGAGGATACGAGCGAAGGAGGAGGATGGAGGATAGTGTCTGCTGTTGGCCCACACCCTACCTCTCCCTACAGACACAGACAACATGGAGTCAGACTCCATTTATACTGTACTTATAGTAAGGTTTTAAAATGAATGGAATTAAAACTGAAACGGTGATATGAGAATGTTAGATTATTAAATCGTAAAAGGTGGTGGTTAAATAGCGCCTGGATGCCCTTGATGTGCCAAAGAGTAGACTGCTTTATCTAAGCCATAGACTTTATGTCATGTAAATATATACAAACACACACACATATACTGTATATATAAAATGTTAATCATCCATGTATATGAAATATTGATAATTTAAAGGTAGCAATGCTAAATGTATTAGATATTTTGTGTATCATCAAAACACATTAAATTGCATTGTTATTTTTATTGACATAAATGCTTAAAACCCCTGTGATATCAGAGTGAATCAGAGTGCTTCTTTCTTTTCTTCAACTACATAACATATTTATCATCTCATGATTATCAAATCAAAATCACAACGTTTTCAGAATAGAAATATGATTTTTCAACAAAATAGTATAGCCCTACTTAATACAAGACCAGGTATGAGTTTAACAGTAATTTATTTCTTTATAGCTCTGTTTTATACTAACCCAATAGCAGTACGCCCCCCCAACCACACACACGCACGCCAAAAAACACACACACACATCTGCCCTACAGCTGCTATAATCAACACCACAACTTGTTTGCACATGTGCTCACCTGCCTGACCTCAGCAGATTAACATGGACACACACACACACCTGGTCTACTTTTTGTAATCCATCAATAGTAAGACAACGTGGAAATATTTTATATAATATAATATTTTGTTCTGTTCAGTACTCAATAACGTAATTGCAGTTCGCTTTAAGTGATTGTCTTTACTGCAATCAGGCCAACTGCACCAGCCAAGTCATCACAGTGTTGCCATGGCAATGGTGACATCAGATACATTATTATTACTTCTGCAAAAAAAAGAATGGGGGAAGGAGGGGTAGCAAGGGAGAGGAGAAAGCGACTGAAGGATGTCTGGGAGGTAAATGTGACAGAGAAGAAAGAGCAAAATGTAGCGGTCGTGTTATCAGCCGTTATCAAAAGGAGTTCACATGTGGCTTCTATCAAATTGAACAGTCATTTTACATTTTTACCACTCAGACTGGATGCATTACAAATGATATACCAAAGATCCAAACCAAGGGAAAACAAATATGGTGGAGATGAAAGAGAAAAGATGACAGGGACAATTATAGACCGTCTGGCAAATCCGCATAATCTGCAATGTGGTTAGCGTGTTCAGTGTTGTGAAATATATATAGTATGAAATAGAAAGACCCAAGGAATCCAGGACAATAATTTTCATTCTAAGATTTACGGTTCAAAAGTTACAGACTGGATTCTTCCCTGGATCGTGTCCACACTGTCTGAACATCAGTTCGTAACGTTTGCAGCAATCCTGCTGATACGCAGACGGATGGAGAGACGGACAAATCGACATGATGTGAAAACATAGCCTCCTCGGCATGGGTGATAAAAAACAGAATAAGAGGAATAAGTGCTGACCTTATCCGACATTGACGTTCTGTATACAGCACTCTATACTAATTATCTTGGTGTCACAGTGATGAAGCACTGGCAAGTGCCCAAAGGTCATTTAGAGGGAGAGAGGGGAAAAATGACAGATGGACAATGGAGGAGGGAAGACGAAATGGGCATAAGGCAATTAGTTGGTGGAGAGAAAGTGAACTCTTGTTTGGTAAACAGACAGATGGATGGAGAGAGTATTAAGGAGCATGAGATGACAGAGAGAGACGACGTGGGTTTTAACCTGGAGCATCCTACACACTGGCCTCCCCTCTGTGTCCCCTTTCCTGTGCTATCTTTATCTGTGCCCTCACTTCACGGACAGCAGGAGTTACCTGAAACCAGGCCTCCTTTGTTGGGCCGCAAATTAAAATTTCACCTTTGATTTTAAGTACTGTTGGTTCGCTTCCATTACTAACGGCAATAATGCTGTTGGTCAGTGTGCCCGGCCCGATGACATTAATTCTTAAGTGGTTGCTTTTCATCGTGGTATTACATTAGCATATAAATCTGAGCTGGGACATGAGCCAAGTCAGTGGTCAAGACTTGTCAGATTAATGCTTGAACCCAGCCACTTACTTCCTGTCAAGTTTATGCCAGAGTCACATTCCCAAGGGTCAGTAGAGTCCAGACTGAAATAACCTGTCCACTGATAAGAGCTATGTGTCTTTATTTATGAGTGTTTGTGTGTGTGTGTTTTAAGTACAGGTACCCATATGCCTATTTATATACCTTACTCTGTGTCTTCATATCTTTAATATTCTTGGAAAAGGAGCAGCCTTAATCCCTCCTATATTTCTTCTGCTACTGTATTATCCCACGCCTCAATATCCTGATTTATTTCAAATGACAAGTGTGCTGTTACTCCATATTAATACTAAATAGAAACGGGAATTTGGCTGCATGCAATTACCAAAATGGAAGAAGTGGTGACTTATTTAAATATATAAATAATTATGGAAGTGATATCCTGCCTGCAGTGTAGTGGGGAAGTCAGAAGTCCAAATGCAGCGTGTTTGACCTGAATATTTTGTTGATTTGTACGTGAACTGAATGTAATGAATTCCAGGTTGTTGTTTTATCTTTCTTACTTTTATTGCACCGCTCATTCTGTCTCTGTTGCGTCCTGTCTTGTGTGGAACCGGGGTAACGCTCCACTGGGGACGAAGAGAAGTGAATCCCTGATGGGCCTGAGGAACATTCCGTATCCAACGTCTGCACACGTAACAATCTGATCCATCCTTAACAGTGAACGTGACGCGTGAAATATGTTACTATGGACCAAAAAGAAGGCAGAGTGGGCCCGTATTTTCTGGTCTTGACCCAAAAACAGAAGTGTGTTTACAACACAGTTCCTGTTTCCAAAAGCCTTGCTCTACTTTGCCAAAGGAACGGATTGTTCAGGGTTTAGTGAACAAAGTCAGCCTTTCTACTCTGCCAGGGACTCCACAATATTCAGGTCAGATACAAAAGGGGAATTCATCATTACACTCAAAACATCCATCCATCCATCCATCAATCAATCGGTCAACATCGAGGATACAGCAATTGAAGACTTTTCATAAATTTAAACTTATGAGGATTACACAGGATTGCAACTAAAGCATAATTGAATTTGGTCCTGTCCAGTATAACGTGATGATGTAGTCAGTCATCCAGATCACCAGACCTCTAGCGAATAGTAGCTGTTTGATTATTGCAACTTTCACAACTCCCATGCAACCCACTATATTCATATCTACTTGCACATCAATATTCCAATATTAGTCTGGCTAAGACCTTTAATAAGAACGAGATATGATCACATGAACATATGCACTAGTCTGACTAAGACCTTAATCCCGCCCAGGTCAGGCTTGGTCCAGATAAAAGCGGAGGTCCAGGCTCATATTAGCCAGACTATTCAGGCTCTTAAATGGACAAAATCTCATAAATTGCATGCACGTTTTTCTCACTCCACACCGATTTTGAAATTGACGGGGTGCTAATGCTGTAGTTTTAGTCAAATTTTTAATGCAGTTCCATTGAATTATAATTATTGGCTCGATATCATATCTTTGACGTTTATATAAATTTTTCAACACAAATAAATTTTCTCTTACAGCTCTACAACACGCATCTCAATCATACTGACACTCGGTGGTGATGGGGAGAACTACAGCAAAACAAGAATCGCTCTGATGACTTATGACAATAGAACACGCCACAGATCTTCCAAAATGCTGTCTGTGTGTTACATGACATTACACAATTACTGCAATACTATTGAAATATAATGATGCAAGTTTTCTCCTATATCACGTAGACCTATTTGATGGACCACTGTGTGCATGTAAACGAAACTACTGAATGATCTGGCCTAAAGTGTGAATTTACTTCCCACTACGAATATGAATAAGGCATTTCTGTTGTCATATGAAGTGGGAGTTGACCGGAGCTCTGTTTATATCCTTAAATTTGACTGAATCTTCAAAAAAAGGGGAAATGAAAGCCTGTGCTAGTTCTGCTGACACAGGCCATCTGTGAGAAGACTGAACAGGTTCCCTCAGGTCAATCAAAAAGCTCAGGTCAGAGATGCTTCATTAAATATTATCAGCTGTGGTTCTGGCTTACTTGGTGCCCTGGGTGAAATAAGACAGAAGTGACCCTGGTGTCCCGCCCTCCAAACCCATCCCACCTGGACCCCAAACGACCTAGCCGAATGGCAACACAAACTTCCACTTTGTGTATCATACACTGACAGTGTTTCTCAACTACATGGAATAGTCACTCTTCATCCATGTGGGATCCATAGTCAATAACATAGGGCAGAAAGTGAGCACGGTTTGTTACGCCAATGGCAGTCATTTGGAGGCGGGCGCATACACATAAAATGTAGTTGACATAGAGGCTTTGCGAGGATTTTTAGGTCCCTGGCGAAAACTGCACTGTCAATCTGCTGTTGCATGCAACCAGGCTGAATGACTCCATAGAAAGTTATGTTTCCTACTTATTTTTTATGCTTTGCTCGTACAATATGTTGAGCTCAAATAATAACCACCAGCGTGTGTTAAACCAGCGAGACCCAGACCATTAAATCAAAAACAAACCCACTTCAACCGGATGAATAGAGGCTATGGTGAGCTGTTGTGTCTCTCCTGCCTGTTGCAGTTGATGGGAGCAGCAGAATGCTTTGTATCACAGCTCAGAATTACATTAAGACTTGACAGGACTCAGAATGGTTGGAAATATAGCACCTATTCAAATGGATGTTCCATCACAGCATCCTGCCAGCCTTTAATGAGGAGCCTTTCTACAGTAGCACCTTACTCCTGCCATCTACTTCTCTTACATGTTAGACTGAAATCAAGTTTATTTTACATCATTAACCACAAACACTTACTTATGAGTATGTGACCAAAACAACTTAATCACCTAAAAAAAGTGTGCATACATTAATGGCAGATTCCTCTTGCTAACTAATTCCCACTGGCAGCGTTTTCGTATCGAACCATGCATATCATTGACCAATTACAATCATGGGCCACAGAAAATGGAGACTGGGCCCAGAAAATGAGGATGTCTGTCACCTCTGTGTTTGTTTGTAAAATCCACTGTCCGTGCAGCTGCATTCATTCAAGGTTGTTATCACTGACTGTATCACTTCATTGGGCAAAGTAATTAAAGCTGTGTGTCTATCTAGGATATCAGAATGTTGTATACATTACATATAGCATATATAACACAAAACCATAAGAGTGATATAATTTATGGCTCATACCACCCACCACTATGTAATGTATCATCACATAAGTCACATCATGTCATTGCATCTTAAAGTGACTGTGCACTATGTTCTGGTCTCCATGCCTTAAAAGGCTGTATCATATCCATATCAGATTTACTGAAATTATAACCAGTTGGGAATATGTAGTTTTAATTTTCCCCTTCTTGTCCCTTACAGTGCTGAGTATGTAATTACTAATCAGAATAAGCAGTAGATTCATCAATGTTCAAAATCATTGACAGTGCCAGGCCTATTATGTAACAGAATGTCCTTGCTAGAGGTAAATAACCAAACAGCCATCCTGCAGCTCTCTGCTTCAGCTCTGTGCGCTGAACCAGCCAGTGGCAGATCCTCGGACTGGGATGTGATTGGTCGCAGACTGATGGGGTACAACCAGGAGACAGCCAGAGCGGTGACAAAGCAGGCAATCACAGAGCTGAATGCTGAATACACAGAGCTGCAAGGCTGCCTGTACAGTACCAGGGTGTGTTAGAGTGCGTGTGTGTGTATTTGTCTTTTTCAATCTGTGTCTGTGCAGTCAAATGTAGTAAAACACACAACATAGTATATCCATCACATACACCAACTGTAAGTATGTACAAAGACACACTATAGCCAACAAAACAAGCGCACACATTCACACAAACAGTAAACACAATGCACAAATACAAAATACATTCCTCTCAGGGGCCACAGTGTGTTTTATGTTTTGTTTGTGTGTGTGAGAAGGTTCTTGCGTCATGTAGTAAAGTCATTGGCTGTCAGGAGCGACCAAAAGAACCCTCAGATAGATGAAGAGAGCAACAGACCAAGGGTGAGTCAGGATGGATAAAACAGTGTCACTTCAACAACAATGCAACCTGCACCAAACTAGGATGACATGATACAAACATGAAGAGATGGCAAACTATTCAACCATCACCCACAATAAGGCCTGCACGCTACAGGAAAAAAAAAACATCACAGTCAAAGGTTTAATTAAATGACAACTGTAATTATGAGCATATGTATTGGGAATATGCATAGTTTTGTGTTCCAGTTATCCAGTTGCTTCGTTTAACATCTCTACATATAAAATATGACCATTGAATTTAGTACTTAAATTAAATTTACTATTAGCCAATAGATAACAGAAGGACACTGGTGATAATGGCTAACTTGGATAAATACCCATCCTTTTTGTCTCCAGTCTGCCTCAATATCACATGACTACACTAATTTGCGCCTTTTTTGCAAATTAAGGACTAATATTGACCTGTCTTTTTATAGATTAGACTAAGTCAGATGCCCTGAAGGTTTGAGTCCCAGGGTCGACCATGGTCCTTTCTGTGTGGAGTTTGCATGGGTTTCCCCCAGATTATGTGTTTCCACCCACTAATCATGAGCATTAGGATAGATGCTCTTGACCAAGGTACCAGGCCCAGGCGTGTATCCCTTCCCTTTAGAGCTCACTCTCAGTTTACAAATGATACATACATACATACATAAAAATAAAACATTTTCTTTTTGCAGTCCCGGCAAAATCTATTAATAATTACATTTTATTTAACACCAAGCCAGACAATAAACGTGCTATCAAAAAGAATGGATCAGCAATGACGTTAATCTGGGATCATGACAGATTGATGACAAGCCAGCTGGCAGATTGCTTCAGTCATTATAATACGACTATAATATATCATCAAAGCCACTGAACAGCCTCTGCGAGAATGAAATAACCCATAGCTGATGATGATTTAGCTGTATTTATTGCTGTCCTGGACTCACTTTCATCAAATGTAAACCCAACCCAACAGGACCCAACTGTGCATGCCAAGCCGGGCCAGATTCCGATATAACTTCTAAATACTGCATGTGTCCTCGGCTGAGCAGCTGCAGTGTGTATGTAGCGTTGTAGTGTAATATTACCCCGTGCCAGTAGGGGCAGAGTTGCCTTCCATTGGTTTATTTATCCAGTTATTCATTCATCAAGTTAGGGGGCATGTTTAGATTTACTGAATCTAACGTGACTGAACAGTCCAATAAACATTAAAAAAAATAAACTAAGACTTAAGCAACACCTTATAAATCAAACTACATGGGAATTTATTGTATTTATATTTGGTTTTGTACTGAATGTTTTGTTGCATATGTTTGATTACAGGCAACATATTTTGGAAATATATGAGGTTTCCTCTACGAGAGACACTTTTCTTACAAACAAAACTCCAACCAGTACTAATCATTCTAGTTGTATAGAGTTTCATCGCCAACAATCTGTGGGCATATTTTATCAAAGAAACAATTTGTCAAACTTTTGTCAGATTATTTGTGATTAGTGTCCCGCTTTAAAAAAGTAGTCCAAACTTCAGACCCTGTCGAAGTCCTTAAGAAAAAAAATCAAAGCGATCCGAGGATGAACAACCCTTACGCTGGACAAGGATTCCTACCAGAGAAAACTTGGAGAAGGATGACTTTTCTTTATTTGGAGAAACCATAAAAACATGCAGATATTTTGGTAAGCTCCCGTATGGCCTCCTGAAAAAAACTGAATATTTCTCTGTTGGGAACAATATTTTATAGCTCTTTAAATGACCAGACAGCAGTTTGGTGTCCGTAGTTACTGAGTCTTTACCATGAAAGCTAGCATGTCTTCCATTCCTGGTTTGAGGAAGTGCAATTTGTTCCTGTTCTTTAAGCTTTCTAATGAAGAGCTGGTTGCTGGTATCAGTATTTCAAGGGAATTTTATTATGTTGCACTTGCCCCATTTCAGGAGATCCTCAACATGGTCGAAACATGGCAATATGATGAGTAACATACAACGAATTTAAAATTTGTCATAATCCTTCACTTTTCTTTTGTGCATCAGGCCTATTTTGAGGAGGTATGAGGTATGAGGAGGTGTTATGAAAGCTACTCGGCCCAGTTTGGGTAAACACACGACCGTAGACAACGCAGGAAAAGGGGACAACAATTGTGAATGCAGCCCTGTCTCCACATAAAAAAGTACAACTGTGACACAAATTAAGCCAAACTGAACAGATGTTCTGCCAAAATGCAATTCTCCAGCAATTAATCCGATTAATTATGTAGCCAGAATTGACACCCATTAAATTTTCCACTGCAGGCACACACACACTGACCTTGCTTGTGTGATGTTAGCGCAGTTATCTGATTGCCCTGCTTCATAATAAACCTTAGTGTGACAAATAACTAACGATTCAACAATCAAGGAGGAGATTGTAGGCTTGATCGTCTATTGATTTGTCCTGATCAATAAGATTGGTATCAATGTGAATACACAGCCCCTGACAACCTCGACAGACGCATTTAACGTTTCAACCGCAGGAGACGCAATCAATCATCAAGGATATCATTTCCACCAAAAACATGCTTGAGCGCAACTCTTCAACATCCATCAACATTTATACCAGCTGAGGCTTTACTGCAGCATGATGTAAGATGTACATAAGCTCAATAGAGTCCTGAGAAAAGATTGGATAAAAAAAAAAATCGAAAAAAGAAAAGAAAAAATAATGTTTTCCTTCTGAAATACCGAATCTCAAAAAAAAATCAACAATTCGATAACATTGACGTCAACGTCACTGTTGACAATGTTCCAGTCTGTAAACACCAAGGAAAGAAAACATCACGGCGAAAACGGAAAACAGCTGTTTCAAGACGTTAAACACTGCACATGAAAGTGGCACAATAATTCAGTCGATTCCACACTGACGACAGAGGGAGATAATACGGTGGGAACACACACAATACGACCTGGAAAGGGAACAAGCGCGTCTCTTACCGAGAAAACGGTGGCCGTTCGTTTGTTTATTCCGATTTCTTTTGCAAAACACGTTGTGCGACTCGTGACGTGATGCGTGCTGTCTCGTGCGGCGCGGTGAGCCGCTTGAGCCCCGTCTGTGCAGAGCGCGAGGAGGATATCCGCGCGCTCCGCTCAGCTGACAGGGAGAGAGAGAGGTGGGTGAGAGTGAGGTGGGGTGGGGGGAGAGAGAGTGAGAGAGAGAGAGAGAGAGAGAGAGAGACAGAGCACTGCGGGCGCGAGACCAACCTGTTGCTTCCCAAGTTGCTATGACGAGCCTTGAAGGACGAAACCAATCATTGCGTTTACAAGCGCTTCACTCGCTTATTTTCCACTTTTGGCAGTTACCTGGTTTCAGACATATTATGACTGGGAAATCCGAGCCTGTGTCACGCAGAGATAATAGAATATTGGCCGCAGAACTAGCGCCACTGGTGCACCGGTTCACATACCAGGTCTCTAAGACTTGGTATGGACCCTTATGGATCCCCGTGCTATCGCCTCAACAATGCAACATCAAGGTTACGAACACCAAAATAAAAGCTAAATGAGTTTTGTGAATCACTAAATAGATCTATAATGAATGTAACCCCTTAAAATGTATTTTATTTGGGCACTGTTTTTCCTTATAACACTGCATGTATTACTTGAACTTAAAACTTATTTTTTTCATTATTCTTTCATGTACAGTATGCTTAATATTATATAGTATGTTTAGAATCAGCTTATTAGCATTGTCTTGTACTGTACACAATATACACCATGTACTGTAATATGTTTAATATTGCACAATATTATGCTACAACACAACTTTCTATGTCAAATATTTTTATTATTATTTTTACCTTTTTACTTCACTCATGTTACATTGTGGTTATACTATGAGGCACTGTTATGCCGAATTTACTCCTTTATATCTTATATTTCACTTTATACTTAGGACTTTTACTCTATGTTATTGTAATTTTAGAGCAATCTTTGGCATAAGAACGTCCTTTGGGATTCGTAAAAGTCTATTGTATCATATCATATCTTATCTTGTCTTATAAGAATAACTTTTAAAGGATGCCAAATATTGACAAAATGCTGTACTTTACAAAAACTAAAGAAAAAAGCTGTCAACTTATTGAAACGTATATAACCACAACACATGACATGCTAAGTTACACTTCCTTGTAACACTAGCAATATATACTGTAAATGATGCCTACGTACGTCTGTTGATAGGGGAAACTTACCCTCATATGACAGGATTTTAGTATTCTTGACCATGTTCCTCGGCAAATTCTGGGTAAACATCACTGACGCAAGTAGATCAGCATTAGAGTGACCCTAATGGACCCTGAGTGCCATACTGTGGTTACAAAGGCAGCTCCCTGAACTGAATCCAGGCTAAGTATGAGGGCGTTTGAACGTGAATCATCGCTTGCTTGGTTCAGTTTCCCTGGGTGAATAGAGGTTAAAATAGACAGACAATGTCTTTCTCCAGAGAGAGAATATGAGACAAAATAATAGTATTTCAGTCAAGAGGAGGAGCTTACAATACACACAGATGCTCTTACTTTGGTCATAAGTTATGAAAAACGTGTACAGATACAAATACACTCCCACATGGGTCACTAACACACTCATTAGACTTGCCAACAGCAACCTGTACACTGGAGATACTTCCTACGCACAGAGGACAGATGCATCAGAGCTGGACACACACACACACACGCACAGGAACCAACTTTATTACAGTGTGTGAGTGATGATAAAGATTACTGAACATCTGTTCGTTCAGAATACAATTACTCCAAGCGATATAGGACACATTGGACTCTCACTCACCTGTGCACACACACACGCTATTCTAACCAGTGAAAGAGTCCATTTGATGAAACTGTGTGTATAAAAGAATTTGCACTCATCCTCAAGAACAGATTTTGTTTTATCCCCCTGATATGCATGTAAAAGAGGGGAGTGACTTGATTAAACTAATCTATCACCTTCTCTCTCTCCTCTACCTTTCACTGGCCTCTCCCTCTTTCATATGTGTTTGTATTCCCCTTCCAATCCCTCGCTCCTCAATCGTTCTCTTTCTCTATCTCTCGCCTCACCTTTCAGATGAAAGATGAAATTTCATTTTGTACCGAGAGGATAAAGGAAGAGGTGGACAGCGCTCTCTTCATCTCTCCGTACCTCCCCGCTCATGTGTCTCTTTCATCCACGGCTTCAAATGGGATATTGAATTTCTTTCCCTTCATGGAATGGAATGGGTGATTTTCTTTGTTTCTCTCGCTCTACCTCGGTCTCCCTTGTCCTTCCGTCTATCCTCCAACTTTCACGGTTTAAACCTCTCTTCTCCTCCTTCTCCCTCTTTATCATCCCATTCAATCCCTGCAGGTCACATGCATAGTGTTAAAAACAGAGATCTGTCTGGGAGGAAAGGCCTGAATCTGGTATCTGGTTGCTCAGTTGTGTTACTTATGTGTAGGGTAGGCGATGTAGTAGAAATGCAGTGGTATCTTAGGTAGAACTAGTGGTTTGTTATCAAGTACGGACAGCTAGAGATGATTGAATGTTATGACATCAGATCAGGGCGATTGTATCTCCATCCATTTGTCTTGACTCATCCATTCCTCTCGCATATGGGACGTCTGTCTCGCGTTCACTTATGTCTGTCAATTTTAACTATTGCTATAGCTCTGGCTAACTGTTAGCTACCTCACTATCATTAAAGTGGAGTTACATTTCATTCCGCATCTATGCCACGGCAGATTCACGTTTATGTTGGATACTGTTACTGAGCGTATGGCAAAGGAAAGTGCTGAAAATTGTCACAAAAACTCAAAATGATGAACGGCGTGAGTTATACGATTATACGTATACCTTGTTAATATGGGTAATAAATCTATGGCTGACGTCAGCCTGTGTGATGCTTATCTTAGCCTGACTATTGCACACATTTACCTGATCATATATTAATCCGAGACTAAAATTGGACCATTACTGAGCAGGGAAACGTAGCAAAATTTTCCTAGGTTGCCATTTATTTTAAATTTTGGCAGTAAATCCCAAAATAATGAGCTGAAAGCAGCTGGATGTCGATTCTCAGTGGGATCAGCAGCACTGGCAACACTTCCATGCATTCCTGTATAAATCTACCCATTTTGAAAGTGCTTTAAAAAAATACTTCACTTCATGCTGCATTTAAACACAATGTTTCAAATGAATTAAAAGCAGCATAAATCTTATGACTCTCGTTTGCCATCATAGCACTAAATGACTCCAATGCAACAATCACTGCGTCATCATCTTCATACTACTATTAGATATGTATCCTCTCTGGGAGGTGAATTTGTCTTTATGTAGATCTGCATAGTCTTTGTTCGTTTGAGCAGTGACTGTAAGAATCTGTTGTCATGGAAGCAGTTCTTTTTAACATTAGCAGTCCTGCAGACGTATACACTGACACTGGCTTTCTGCTGTGTGTCTTCATATCAGTACTGCTTAGCCATCTCTCTCCCTCTCCCCCTCTCTCACACGCATGCACGCACACACACTTACACACACACACATATATGCACACACGCACACACGTTTTCCCTCTGCCAACTCAGCAGAAAACAGCAACATAACTCTACACTGCAGCAGAACAGGCTGGAATGCGTGTGTATGTGTATGTGTGTGTATGTGAGTATGTGTCTGACAAGGACAGATAACTACTGGAAGTGAAACTGAAGTAAAATCAGTGTAAAATAAGAAAAAGACATGCAAAATGTAAGGCATGTAAATGGATGTGTGGTGTGGTTATGAGTCAACCCTGAGACAAGCAAAAAAAAGGAGTAGAGACCAACTCAGAAGGCAGGAGAAAGGACAAAAACTCACTGAAGGTTAGGGAGGAAAAGACAGGCTAAGTGCAACATTGATCGCCTAAAATTAATTAGGACTATAATGACGTTGCTGTATTGTGTATCTACAGCAACGCAGATTGTGATTAGATATGTGAGTGAGAGAGAAAGTGTGTGTGTGTGTCAGCTCTGAGTGTATTGGTGAGGGAGTACATTGACTAGCCATCAGTATAATAGTCACATGCTATGTGTGTGTGCGTGTGTATGTGCAGTAAGTGACGTCCCACTGTGTTGCAGAGCCCTATACAGTCCAGTAGAAAGCATCCTCCACCATCATATAGACTGCTCTTACATAACAGCCTGTACTACTGCAGAGGAAAGGCACTGCAGAGGACACACACACACACACACACATACAGACACACAGAGGAGCTAAAAGTGGGAAAAGAATACATTACAAGGAAGAGGCGTAACAACGACACACTATCATCACTATGACGCAGGCGTAAATGGCTGAGCGTTGGAGTCAGAGAGTTACATGCACAGACGCCTCAGAATTAGCAGGCGGAAAGAGGACTTCCCTACCCTCCCGCCTCCCCGAGTGGCGTGTTGGATAAAGAATACTGCAACCTTTACTACAGGGAGCAGTGGGCAGCCACAGTCCATATTTACAGCCTTGTGCCATGGCCAAGGCACTGGTAGGAGTAATTAATCCAGTACACATGCTGTTGATGATGGGAGAACCCATGAAAAACCCATGAAGAGAACATACACTCCACACAGAAAGACCAGGGTTCAAACCCATAAACATTTGAAGGTTCTTCGGGAAAACTAGGTCACTATCACGTCCATCTGTCTTTGAATGGATCCTCTCAGAACCCTGCACTAATTATTCAACAGAACAATAGAAGTTATCCGTGCCACAGTAACAGCTACATGTAACTTGTGTGTTCTTTATAGAACTGCTCTTTAATTATGGTAACATTAACAAAACACATGAAACCAATTTTCTTTAGGTACTATTTTTCCTTACAACGCCCTGCATGTATACCTCCACGACATTGTCTGAGTTACTTCACATTATGGGCCGACATCACACATGATGAAAAGGGAAGTTAGTGTAGCATAACAATGCTTGAAAAAACACTAGTTTCAGGGTTAAATGTCATAAGGAAACTCAACAGGCAATTGTGAACATACTTGTATCTACGGTAGCTAAAACTTGATAAAGAGGCTTTTCTGTTCTGTGATTCTCTAAGGATCCATGCAATTCAGAAATACTTTCCCGGAAAATCAATGCATCTTTTTAAATGAAGGAAAATAATAACTGACATCAATAGTTTAAACCTCTTACCGCCACACTTTTTTATCTATTAGCCTTTTAATTTTACTTTCTGATTATATGAACTATATGTTTCGTTACAGGTTGAAAAATAAAATGTCTACGACAGAAAGCCAGGGACAAAGAAACTCAGCTGTACTACATGTACTAGAAAACTCTTCTCTAGTCTGCAGCAGCTTTAATGGAAAGAAAAGAGAAGCAGGGCTAAATGTCACTTTTTGTACATGTTTTATTGTTTAAGTTTTCGGAGTTGTTTCAAATAATCAAATTGACTTAGAAACACATAAATTATGGCTCTGACACACAGGGAAGTGTCAACTTCTTTTGACAGCAACTGTTGTAACCTGGACCCCTCCCTGGCATGTGCCTAGATCTCTACTGAAGATTTCTATTGATTAGTGTCTATTGTTAATTAGTAGAGAGCTACACTGAATCCAGAGCTCACCTGGTTTTAAGCAAAGGAGTGCCTGAGACAGAACCCAAGGAAAAAGCACAGAATAGTCCTTTACTTCCAACACTATGCTGGACATACAGTCAGCAATTTAGGCATTTCTTTAGAGATCGGATGTGACTTTTAGTTTACATATCAAAAAACTAAAAATTGCATTATCTGTAGCTCCGTTTACTCGCACAGCAATGGTCCAATATTTGTGTAGGATATGATCACGTAAAACGGATGCAGCAGTCTGGTAAGGACATTAATCGGGCTAAGCTTAGGCAGACTATACCAGGTGGTCCAGATCAATATTAGCCAGACAATATGGGGCTGTGAATTGACATGTAAACGCATAAGATGCTCCATTACTCACAATAAGAGTAATGGAGACAATTTGCAGCACTTCCTGATACCATGCATTCAGCGATGATGTCAGGCATGAACATGAATCTCTGCTGTTACATGTAATGTAACACTTAAATGTAAGGTGCAAGCTAACATCTTGGTTCAGTCTCGTGTCTTAGATGGACTACAGTGTGCGTGTAAACAGAGCTACAGGGTCAGCTTGGTGCGTATTTATATATCAGCTGTTAGTTAATTTGACGAATTATATTATGTTCTTGTAAACCTTCAGTTATCAATGATTTATAGCTGCTGATGTGCTGTAATACCGCAAGTGAGAGGCTTTACTTCAACAGGAAGACTCCAAAACAAACACTCAAGAACGGATTTTTGACATTGATATTCCAAGATGTTATAAAAACCCAAACAGATTGTTGAATGGCTGTAAAATATACACCGTATGTTCAGAGGGGTTGTGTGGACTCAGCAGTTCTCAGTCAGGGTACCAACATTGTACAGCTTTTGCATTCACTTTTCTTCTTCTTCAGAAAATAGGAGTGAGATATGATCTTTTCCTATAGTACACGAGCATCCTTCATGTATCGTCACAATGTGTTTCAACTCATTTTTTTCTCTATCTTAAATGTACCGTATAAAAAAGGTTGGTTGACATGCGCATTCTCTCCCTCACAGTCTCAGCATCAAGACCACAGGCGGTGAAGATGGAGCCAGTTTGGCCAGTGGGATTGTGGGTAAGCACAGAGGAGAGGCAGTGACAGTTAAGTGTGAAAAGTTTGTACCTTGGAATTTTTAGATTCCCATGTTCTGACGTTGTGTCTTTGGGCATTCAAAAAATCTTGAGATGGTTCTGTGTGATCGTACTTCATGAGGCAGGGAGTGTTACACTAAAGAAGAAAACTGAAATGATCTTATTAACTTAGCCTTAGGCCAGGATTTTTACAAAAGGGATGACGTATCATACGTGGCTGAGGAATAAACCCCCTCGGTAGACGCTTATTAAACGGCTGCTTACAAAGAAAAACAGTTCCCTCACTACATTAATTTTAAATGAATTACAAATTCCAAGCCTCCACTGAGAAAAATAGCCCCATAGTGGTTAGTCTGAGCTAGCCTAGCAACAACAACGGCAGTAAGGTTGAACCTATTATCTACCTACAGAGTAACAACCTATCTAAAGTATCTTAAATTGCACAGTTGCATTAATTGTGCAACAGTAAATGGGACGTCTTCAGGGATGCTGATTTCCACGTCTTGTTGGATAACGACAAGAAGGCAGTGCTAGCTTGGAACGGCAATGCTAGATCATCGTAGCTCGCTAGGAATCCTGGCAGCTGATGGCGTAGCTCAGTAATGTGGAACAGCAGTGAACACTGCAGTTGCCCCCAGATGATCGGTCCATTACCAAAATTAGTAGTAATTATTATGAAAATATTTGACATTAGAATGCCACGATTGACCAATCACATTTATGCATCGCAGACAGCCTTATGATTAACATTTGCTATGTAAACCTGTACGCACTGCGGCCATTTTTTGGAAGCATTGGTTGCTCATATCCAGTATCAATAATCCTACATACATATACATAAACCCTGGACAATCCCGGTCTGATTCATTTAATGTACCATCTACTGTTGACATGCAGTGAGTAAAAAGGCCTCATCCTCAAAAGACGCCATCTTTCTTCAAACAGTGAAATCAGATGAGGACAAGGGATGATTCATGTTTTGGCCCTCATTCGTCAATATCATCATTATTTGCATGCATTTTTCTTACATTTTTTTGCGCATCTCAATGCCTACAAACAACATAAGACAAGTACGCATCCAATTTTTGACGTACATGCGAGACCCAGTCTGATCGCAGCTTGGCAGATTTCTTAATGATCCCATTTGCTCTTTAATGAATGAACTTATTTTCCCAGAAATAAAATCCCATCTGTTTGAAGTTGATTTGAGAGGAGGATATGGGAGGATTATCAACTGTGCAGTGAATGCAGCAAACCCAGAAAGCTGCACGTGCTGAGACAAAAACAGTTTCAGCTCAAGTGAAAGGAAAAAAAAAAAAAAGATCTAAAAAAAGGTTTCTCAAGCATTGTAGGAAACTGTGAAGGCCAAACTGGGGGCCACAGAACCGGATGACCGTGTGCACACCATTATTGAGAACCTTTCATTGTTGTGTATTCAGTCGTACGCAACGTCTGGCAGCAGGAATGGGACCAGAATGATGCGCAGTGATCTAAACCAATCCAGAGATGTCAGATATAAATCCAAGATGCCATCATGATGTTAGATTCTATGATTTTTTTAGCCTCCATGGCGCATTAGGCGATCTGTGTATTCTATGATGCACTGTGAATCGTGCAGTCATGAAGTCATATGTAAGCAGTTATAATCAATTATAATCCTGGCCTTACTGTGGATTAAGATGATTCTTCATCAAGATAGATTTCCCCTTAATTCAGAATTGTACATACTCGTGTTTGTCGTATCTTGCGAGTGTCATAGATGCTCCGAGACCCATCAAATTTTTGCCTGAACGAGCACTTCACGGGGAGCATGCTGCATAAATAAATGTAGTGGATGAATTCCACCAAACAACACGATATGAGCGGCGATCCAAAACTGAAAAGACTTTTTAATGATATATATGTAGAAAAATATTAATGGGCGATCTTTATAACACTCGCAAGATGCAGCAAATACTACTACACAAGTATCTGTGTACCACCAAGCACCACACCTCTGTGTGTTTACTGTGACTCTCTCGCTCTGTGGAAACCTCCCACATCCAAACTGGGTCCTGGGCGTGCGAGTGTTTCCTCCTTATAATTCATATTAATCATCTATAACCTCCACAGCTCACACTGCAGACAGGACAAAAGCACCAGAACCACCAGCTCCATGTCCAAAACTACCAAAGATTACACTACAATCAACTTAATTATACACCTAAGTAAACCTCATGACAAAAAAAGACAGACCCACACACACAAACACACACACACACACTTAAAAAAGAGAATGATAAAATTTAAACTGACACACTCACACTCACACACACGCAGTCTGCAGCTATGAGAGCTGGTTGGCTGTTGTGGTCCAAGGATTTTACAGACAAGGTAAAAAAGAACAAACAAAACAAACATCAATCTCCCATGAGTCTTTGGGCTCTGGTGAAACACACCAAAAAGCCACTCCTCGTACCGGCCGGGGTGGAGGTGATGACAGCAGACCTTGACCCATCACTTCATAGCACATTGACCTCTCCAAGTCGTCATCCAGTGGAGTGTTTGAAAAATAAGTTTTGTGACAAGAATCTGACTCCCTTCTCTTTTCTTCTCTGTGAGATGGAGGGGGAGTCATCAAAGAACAAGTGAAGTGACAGAAAGAGACAAAGGAGAGGCAGAGAGAGAGAGAGAAAGAGAAACTGTGCCCATCACCATCCTTGCGTCTCCCAAAAAAAAAGGAGAAAGAGAGAAGAGGAAGCAGAGGAGGTAGAAGAAGCAAGGATGGGCACACAGAGCAATACAGGGATAGACAGAAGAAAGAGTGCAGGGCTAGCTAACGGTTGTTCTTGGAGGCCTCCTTGGCAGCAATGATGAGAGGAGTGAGACTGGAGAGAGGCTTTGCCATCTTCAGAAATTGGTGCTAAAGGGAGGTGGGGGCAGCAACAGGAGAAGGAAGGGGGGGGAAGGAGAGAGAGAGAGAGAGAGGTAATTCAATATACAGTCATTCAACAAGGGCATGATTCAGAGGAGTCAAGTTTAAACTCGACTCATTCAGATGACAAAAATCAGCCTCCAAAAATTCCACCATTTGAATGAAGTAATGCTTACTCTAATGGACTAAAGGATTTTTATATTGTAGGAATTACAGTTTTCAAACAGTATTAATGATGTATTTTCTACATGGTATGGTGTGTTATTAGTTACGAACGCCAAAAAAGGTCTGAAGCAAGCACAAATGTGGTCTAAATTAGGGTTGTGTGAGCAAGGCAAACATTTTTTGTTTGGTATTTCTTATTTATAAAGCACTAAATCAAGTTGATGTGTATTAACCTCGGTTACATCATCTCAATGGTAAAATAATTTAGGTCCCAATGAAAGTGAGACTATTGCTCAGATGAACAACTTGCATCTCTAATAACAGTTACATATAACAGCACACATACACACACACACACACACACACAAAAACACAGACACACACACTGTACCTGCAGTAGTTCTTTTGCTGACCCTCTTTTCTCCACATCCATCTCCAGGCAGCGGTTCAGGAAGTCTCTGAATATCGTCGAGAGTTTCTCAGGGTTCTGGAGCTCTGGCGTCCCGTTGGTTGCGATGAGATACAGCGCCTAGACAACATCACAATACTTTTGTACAGTGCACAGTGTATGGTCTGAATGCACACAGTATGTAGCTTGTTGTTGAGGACATGGAGAAAGTTGAGCTGATGTTAGTATCCATACTGACCCTTAGTGGATTTTCATTCAGGTATGGCGGCTCTCCCTCCACCATCTCTATAGCCATGATGCCCAGGGACCAGATGTCCACTTTGGGGCCGTAGGCTTTTCGTGTCACCACTTCTGGGGCCATCCAGTACGGTGTCCCAACCATGGTGCTGCGTTTACTCTGCTCTGGAGTGATCTGGGCGCAAAATCCAAAGTCAGCTGAAAAGAGAAGAGGACAACAATTAGTCGGACTTGTTTTTTTTGCCATGTTTCAACATTGTGGATCCCTGTGCTATTAATTCAGCATTACAAAGTTAGAAGCTATGTACACTCTGAAACATGCTAAACATAACTGGTGGATTCACGTTATTCAATTTTATTTGGTTAATATTGTTACTTACAATAGTCACAACATTATCTGAGCTACTTTAGGTTAAAATACTGACATTGCAGTTTAAAATGACAATGGAAAAAACCTAGGCCAAAGGGAACATATTTATATCTACCTAAACTTCATGTAGACTAAAGGATAGATCATAACACTGTGGGTCTATGTGGGTTCATTCCACTGACTACAGGACTGCTGTGGATCTTTTTAAGTTATGTTAAATACATATCATCTGTTCTAGAAAAATGCATTAACCACCTTCTGTATATATTTGTATGCACATGCACTGATGATTCACGAAGATTTACTGACACTGTTCTGCTTACGTAAGAACACACATAGTTTTACATCAAACACATCCTCACCCCCGTCTTGACCTAGAACAGACTGCTAACGCACACAGAGTGAAAAGAACAACACCTCATAATGAGCAACCTGACCTTGAAGCACAGGCACAGACAACCTGTCCTGCAAAATATCCAACTCCAGACACATCCTACAAGACCTTCCCACCCACATCAGTCCGTGCACATTCTGCCACAGACTAACCTCCGTGCCAACAGTGTCCTTTCTGCAGAAAGCTTCAATAAAGATTTTCAACTTCTCATCCAACTTTGGCCGGAAATTAGTTTGTTCAAACTAATTTCCACAACACAGCAAAAATACTCCAACTGGCAAAAAATAAATAAACAATTCCACTGACCTAGTTTTGATTCAATTTACAGTCCAACAGTCATTATATTTTCTATCGCTTTAACACATTTCACCTCAATTCCGTTCAATACTGACAGATATTACAATTCACAGATATCAAATTCTTACTATGTTGCTTTCACAATATTTACTTTCAATAATAATAATAATAATAATAATAATGTAGTGGCCAGCTGTATTTTGATTCTGAAAATTACACAAATCATTTTCACTATCCCATTTTTCTTTATCGTATTTTGACGGTTTTCTCGAGGATTTGAGTTTCATGACATTTAATCTGCCCATAAATGACTAAATAGACTTTTAAGCACTCTAGCAATTTGAACAAATTTAGAGAGGATTAATATAAATGCTGTGTAACTTCTAATTTTATCCTCTGGGTGTGGATTTATTTAAGACAATGGAATCACAGCTACATCTACTGGTCATAATGAGCAACTACACTGACACTTTGGCAGCTCTTGTAATCTGCATTGATTAAAAACTGACTGATTGATGCCTTTAGCCCTGGTGAATAAACTGGTAATTGAAGCACTGACAGCTTTAATTTCACATAAACGTCTATTTATTTTGGATGTCTTGGGTATCATTTTATAGACGTTTCCCCAGAATGCATCCTGATACATTTGGCATCTTTGGCTTTTCATGAGTATTAAGTAAAATGGACAAGATGGACAAATTGATGATGGTCATTTCAGAGTTTCAGAGGTTAATCACATGATTTTATGTAATTAATCTCCTGGTATTATCATAATGCCGACATAATTTAGTCAAACATTACATTAACACAATCAAAATCTACACAAAGGAAGTGCAATTATTACATTTTATAACACCAACAGTGCACATTCCATATTGTATATATGTTGAATATTTTCTTATATAAAGGTGTGATAATAAACAGAAATAAAATGTTTGTGATTTTGGACTGACTGAGTTTGACGGAGCCGTCCATGCCCAGCAGGATGTTGTCGCTCTTGATGTCTCGATGGATGACCTGGTTAGAGTGAAGGAACTCTAAGGCCTGAAGACACTGTAGAGAGGGAAAGAGGGAGGGATTCACACAGACAGAGTGAGAGACCGAATGAGAAAACAAGGAGGAGAGTGAGACACAGACAGAGGGCAAGAAAAAGAGACGAAGGCAGAGATACAGAGAAGACAATAGAGACAGAGAACTTGAGACGGACAGACAGACAGATTTTTATGATTCTCCCTTACCTCTCTGCAGACAGCTGCAATCTGGGCTTCGTCCATGCAGGTTTCCGTGACGACATCAGTTAAAGATCCTCCAGCAAGGTACTCCATCACCACCCACAGCTCATCACCCACCAGGTAACTATGGAAACCACACAGGCACGCATGTATTTATACTTTGATCTTGAAATTAACTTCTCTCACACACACACACACACACCCTCTTTCTCTCTCTCTTTCTCACACACAAACACACTGTAAATCAGCAATAGTTAAAATGTTGTCTCCATGGGGATGACAGGGTTATCGGCAGTCATGCACATGTCTCTCATTGTCTCTGGAGTCAGACAGGTAACTACGGTAACCAGACACAGGGGTTTTATGGGGGGAAAAAAGCAAAAATGGGCTGTCTCAGTGTCTGTCTGTTTTCCTCAACTTGCATCTGTAGTTTGTTGCTTTAAGATAACGCTCACATTACTCATTCAAATATTTGTACATTGAAATATATATGAGGCATTTATCATTGTTTACAGATGATTGCGTCCAAAGATTTTACAGTGCTACGTCCTCTGGGTGACGGTGGCAGGACAGTGTGTGTGTGTTTCTGTCTCTAACCTGTCCAGGTAGTTGACTATGTTTGGATTCTTGTTTTCCCTCATCACCAGAATCTCATTGATGATCAGCTCCTTCTTAGGCTGCTGCTGCAAATTCATCTGTTTAATGGCAACCTGGGAGAAGAGACAAGGATTAAATTTGTCATTCCATTCATTAGTTTTCCATTCATGGAGAAGGTGAACAGAAACTGCCTTCAGCAACCGACTAAATGAGGTTTGTCGCCAAGAGAACGGGAGAATTAGAATATAAAAATGAAAAAGAGGATAGGCAGATCCCTGTTGTCCAGATATGTTTGCGTGAGTGAGTGGGTGTTCTCTTTTATACGCGTGTGTACATTTATCTGTCCACTGGGTGGCAGCGTCACACAAAGTAAACCACAATGCACAGAAACCATGGAAGAATCTGTTTTATGCCAGTGAAAGGAGGCAGTATTAAATGTGATAAAGTTTTAATTGTCTGTTTTCTGCTTCTCTTTTTTGGTTAAAATCTCTCTTCTTACAGGAAGTTGGGCGATTCCAACAATGTTTGGCCTGCTGGACAGGAAAAATTCATTGTTGAGATTTGGGAAGTGCATATCTCCTGCAAAGCCACATGCAGAAGCTTACATTTTGGTTGCAGCTGAAGAAGCTACTTGTATGAGTGGTGAAACCGCAAGTCCATTTATATTGAAATGCTACTTCCAAGTATTAACTTTCAGTTTTCACTAAAACCAATGGATCATCTCTCTATATAGTCAAGCTATAGGATTGTGAAGAACAGTGGAGAAAAGGGGTAGGATGAGAGGAGAAAGAGAAAGACAGGAACAGAGGAGGGGGAGGGATTTAGAAATCCTACCTCCTGTCCTGTGGCGATGTCAATGGCAGTGTAAACCGTCCCAGACGCCCTGTAAAACAGACAGACAGGCTACAATGACACAAGCGGCCACTTTATATCGCCACGGTCACCTTTGGGAACATTTTATTAGAACTGAACTGTGATTATAAGCAGGTTTTGGGGAAGCCATATTTTAGTCAACTTTAGCAAGTTAGCAATGTTCCCTTTCATCCGTAAATAGAGCCTGTGAAAATGTTTCCAGTAAAAATCAACAGTATCTCATCTTTTGCCACCCCCGAATCTATAATTTCTAAAGACAATTAGTGTGCAAATGAGCTGCTTCTCTGATAGGTTATGTGTAAAATTAAAAAAAAAATTGATCAGTTGTCAGCCTTATATTAAATAGATGCTTGGACACAACGTGACAGTAAGTGTAAATGTCAGACAGTCTCTTCCGGAGAGCAAATTGTGACTTAAATTAAGAACCACTAGCTGGAACCTTTTCCCAAAGTTACAGTACCCAGACGGTTTTACCATTTTGTATTTTCCAGCCAAGGATGACCGACTTGTGTGCAGTTCAGTGAGGAAGAACGTTATTCCAGTGAAATGCATTCTTTAAGCCTGAGAGGCGAAGATACAATCCATACATTTTCTCATCATCTTTCAGCATTCTTGAACAGTTCTGTTGTTTGACTTACCCCTGTCCGATCTTCTCAAAGCGCGTGTATTTCTTTTTGGGGTCTCCCACACTAACGATTGTCCCTGATGTGCAAAAAAGAGAAAGAAGAGAAAAACAAAAACAGTGACTTAAGGAAATAAGGAAATAAATGAACCACTGAATTTGAATGGATAGCATGATGAGCTTTCTGTTCTATCCATCCTAATTCCACTCAACACACTCCAATCAGTGTAGCATGCTGACTGAAGAAGAAAAGAAGAAACAAGACATTGAATAAAAATGAAAGAGGAAAAAGAACAAGGAATGAGACAGAAGAGATAACAAAATGGGGGCAAATAGAAAATCTTTAAAATGTAAAGGCTGCTAGTTTCACAGTGGTCGTGCTAAACATTACTGTTGAAGACGTTATTGGAGTTCTGTTACTGAAGCTCTCAAAGGGATCATTTAAATGCCAACACAGCTGATAAATGAACGGCAAACTCAATTTCAATCACATAGTTTTGACCCAGTTTGACCCCAAATCATGAAATGTTGTGAAATAAAGACTGCTGATAACTGACAGGAAAAGAGAATGTGGTCTGTGTGTGTGTGTGTGTGTGTGTGAGGGCCTCAAGCTATGGTACCAGTAGGTTCTGCGTTTGCCATGCATCTGATGTCATACACACTTCATTTTACACACAAGATGATGCTGTAAATCAGGTGTGTGGAAAATCTGTTTGAATGGAACTGATGAACAGACTTTATTTATGATGTCACAATGATGCCGTAATTTGAAAGTACTTTCTAACATCGCTATAATCGGATGCAAATATTCTTTTAGTAACTTGTGATATTTCTGTCACTCAGCCGTGTCTTTAGCCTGTTTTGTAATGCCGAAGAACACACGCCACTTTCACATTAGCAGCCCTTTATGCTGGTTCACCATCGTAAAACCAACCCGAAATAAAGACAAAAAAAAAAGAACAGATAAAGAGAGATGAAAAGAAAAAAACAGAGGAAAATAACAATAGAGAGAGAGAGAACACAGGAATGAATGATTCAACAAACAACAGAAAGAACAAAATAAAGAAACATATGAAGAACCAACAAAATGAAGAAATTGTAGTTGCAGTAATCCACAGAAGGAAAGTGACTGAAGGACAAAACGTTGAGTCGGTCTGTAACTGCAGGAGATTGGACGATGGAAAGAGAGAGGACGGCCAATCACATGTGAAAGTTGGACAGCAAGGGGCGGGGTCAGTGGATATTGGTTCTGTCAATTAGGGAGATGGACAGACAGTATCCTGATCTTACCAGCAGAGGGAGATCTGAGCACATCTGGACAGGCGAGGGGCATGATTTAAAGAATATACAAGCTTTTCATTAAGGGGTAGAAAAAACACACATCAGCACATTTCATTATGGGAAATGAATTAATGCAGGCTTTCATTGGGACGTGTTGGCCTTCTGACTGGGGGATTTTAAAAAGTAAAGGGTACACTTCCTTATTGGGAGTTTTTACTTAAAGGCAAAGTGTGTGGGGTCTAGGCTGAGTGGTGTAAAAGTGTTCCTAAAAATTGCCCTAACATTTAACTTAGTCACTTGGTCTCAATCAAAAAAGTCTTTCTGATGAGTAGGACATAAAACCTTTATAGAAATAACCTTAAGAGAACTTTCAGTAATGTCTGAAGTCAGTATAAATGGTAAAACTGTGAAATTGTTTGATTTTTTAGCCTATTGCATGAAATATTCTGATATAAAAGCAGCACATCAGAGTCGTGTCATTCTTAAATAAAACTGAAGCCTGTCAAGAGATCTGGACAAATGTTTCACTTAATTGATTTCTGTTTTCACTGTCTAACCATGTTTTGCTGCAAAAAATGTTGCATTGTGCACAGATAAAAGGTTTAATTAAATATGTTTTTGCCCCGCTGTTCCTTGTCAGGTGATGTGGATTCAAGGACGAGCTGTATTTCACTGAATAGATCAACCATTCATGAAGTGCTTTAGATAAGACATTTAAAAAATATCGAGCTATATATTGCATATTGCCTATTATTCATTGGCCGCGTGGCCCAGCCCTATGTTGCACTCAGTGTGTGTGGATGTGAGAATGACCCTTACGTAGTTTCTCCAGGATCTCCTCATCTGACATCTTCTTCTTCCTTGCTTTGTCCTGGGGGCGAGGCAGAGAGGGCCCAGGGGCGGGGCTTGCGCTAGGCGGGCTGCTGGGTGGGCCCTCTGCTGGAGGGGCAGGGACTGGGGCAGCAGCGGCTGTTGGGGGAGAGATGGGGGAGGTTGCAGCATCTTTGGTGGAAGGAGGAGGGAGGGGCTCAATGACAGAGCGAGTGTATATCTGTGAGAGAGAGAGAGAGATTAAAAACAGTTTGAAGCTGTTATTATAATGATAATTATTATGATTGTTATGACTGAGAATGTAATGTAAATCCAGCCTGTGGCCGACTGGAAGAAGAACTGTAAATATGTAGATGAAGTAAACCTTAACAGTCCCATTAAGCTGATATGTGTGTTTATGATGCCTGAAACATTTCTAATTGTAATCTGAAGTAGCAGAAGGAAAAATAGCAGCAAAATTATCATTAGCATTAACATTTTACAAGGCTTTACTGTCATAATTGCTGTTGCATACAAAACTTTTATCTTTCCAGAGACCTAGTTCAATAATTGATCTGAACAATCATGAAATGTTGTTGTTGTGTATCACTTTAAGAGCTTCAATGTGGTATCACTATCATACATATACACAATTTTATGAACACTCAAACGGATATATTTTCTTTGATTAATCCATCTACAGAGTTTCAACAAGTTTCCTTTGCTTATTTTGGTTTTGATCAACTTACTGAAATGATAACAATAAGTTACCTTAACAACCTGTTGTTTCACAATGTGCCGTCTAATCAAAGCATGTGAGGCACATTCACCTGAAGTTTCTCTGATCACCACTAGGTGCTGCCCCATGAAAATTAACTGTGATGAAATGAAGGTCAAGCACTCCACATTTGGTCTCAAAACTTGGGTCAACGAAAGGGAATTTCAACTTATTTTAATGGATTGTGTAACTTTGTAAAGGTCTTGATGCTTAAATACAATTACGTTTTTGGATGTGTTAAGGACGCAGTTTGCTTTGGTTGCATCAGAGACTTGATTATACTTTTAAAATTGCCTAAATTGGAGGATAAAGTTCTGTTTTAGTGTGTATGTGTGGAGGGGGTCTTAATCATATAAATTGTAGAGAGTTGAGTAGAGAATGTAATTTTAAATGGGAATATAAACTGGAATAACAGTACACAGTTTCACTTTTACTTTCTCTCTATGGATCACAAACAGAGTATTCTGCAAGAGAAATATAGTATGTATGTACAAATTTTTACATCTCGTCACAAGTGGCCAATTGGGGAATGGGGGCTGCACAAATCAAACACACCACAAACGGTGTGTGTTGGATGAAACAAACTGCGACCTTTGGCGTGTCAGTGTGTGCGTTTTTACTTACTGATTTTGTGTGTTCAGGGCGGGGTGCAATCACCGGCGGTGGCTCAGCTTCATCTTCATCTTCGTCCTCAGAAACAGTTGCTATGGCAGGGGTCTCCAACACAGCCTTGGAACTCTGCAGGGGATGAGTGAAAGAGAATGGGTGTGGCGTCAGTGACATCATTCTCACCTGGACCAATAGTGATGCTCCAACCAGTGCTTGCTAATTGATTCCTAATGACGATCTTCAATTTCATCTACTGTCACTTTTCTACTCCTCTTTCTCAGTATTCTCCCTTCCTTTATCTCTCCGTTTTCCCCTCTTCCAGCATCTCTCGCCTTCCGTTTTCTCCCCTCTCTTCATTTCCCCTTATGTCTCAATGGCCCGCCCATGTCTGTTTTATAAGGCCACAAGCTACTCTTCCTCTTTCCCATCCTTCTCCTCCTCTCTCCCAGCCAGATAGTCTGAGGATAGGCAGGCGGACGGCCAAACTGCAGTGCAAGGAAAAAGACGAAAGATGCTGATTCACAATGCAGGGAGGCAGAGAGAGATCGAGCTAGAGCGAGAGAGAGAGAAAGAGAGAGAGAGAGAGAGAGAGCGAGAGAGAGAGAGAGAGAGAGAGAGAGAGAGAGAGAGAAGACCATCACTTCTCTACACACGACACAATGTCACTTATGCCTTTAGCCATGCCATCATCGTTCTGGTTTAAGAATTCAAATTTCAAAAATGGATTTTGCTGGAAATACTTAAATATAAACTAGGAAATAGT
>OMNV01013604.1:0-19177 GCA_900303265.1 Brotula barbata
GTTGGACAGATTCATCAGTCTAAACAGACGGGGCTGAGGTCTTAATTTTTTCAAAACATGACTATACCCAAATATGTACAAGTGACTAAACAATCAAACAGCCCCCAGTGATTTCCTTGCTACATAATCAAACTGAGGCGTGTGTGTGTGTGTGTGTGTGTGTGTGTGTGTGTGTTTGTGTGTTTGTGTATGTATGTATGCGACGCTGCGAGGCACTGACAGCCTCGACAGTTGGGATGGGCGACTGCCAAGCTGCTGCTAAATATACACAGGGGTCAGTCTTTGGCAGATCCTCCGCTTTGTCAGAGCCTGGCTTCAGGTTTTCTGATAAAAGGGGTTTCTGCTCACTGAAATCGAGTGACAGTTGTGACAGGGGAGAGGTCACGGGTTGGGGACCTCTGCGTATGTGTGTGTGTGTGTGTGATGCTGTGTGAGGACCTGACCTGTCGGAGGTTGATAGGCACTAGACGGTGGGAGGGGTGAGAGTTGTCACAGAGGTCCCCAGATATTCAGCCAAAAGGACTGTGGTGTTCTTTTTCTTTGCTGTGTATGGTTTGTGGTGTGTGTGTGTGTGTGTGTGTTCATGTATGCACTACAAAAAATGCCAGCTTTTGTGACTCATTTGGTTTCATAACAAGCTCTGCAAACTATGAGTCAAAGTTTGAGGTGTTGAACTTTCACTTGTGCCCAGCTTGTGATGAGTACTACTCTCCCCAATGTAGACACAGTGGTACAGTGGTGGGATGCAGTGGTACAGTGGTCAGCACCCACAGCAAGGAGGCCCGGGCTTCAAAACCTGTGCCAGCCCTGGTCCTTTCTGTATGGAGTTGGAATGTTCTCTCATGTCTGTGTGTACTTCTTCCAGGTACTCTGTAGGTGTGTGTGGGTTAATTACTCATGACATTGACCCTGATCAAGGCGATGGGCTGCAAAAATAATTATTGTACACAATAAAAGCCAAGATATATACGTAACTTCATAGTCACTGTGTAAAACAGACTTTAGAATGAAAATGCTTTGCTTGTTTATAAGAACTTAAATATGATCAAAAAATTTTTTATTGAGTATTTGGATCATACTATGGAAGCTGTATTCAAAAGAATTTTATCATTCCAGTTATATTGTCAGCTTTAAATGTTACAATTCACTAAAATTGACATCAAAAATGTGTTGTTTTTTTTCCATGTCAATAAATGCTTACATGATTGAACGCTCAGATCCCGCCCACTTTGTTTGGTAATCAGTCACAACATAGTACAGTAATAAGCAACAATAATGAGGAGGGGATTGTAAAGAAGAATCCAGCAGATTCTTCCACGTGAAGATGGACATTTTTTTACAGTGCATCTGTGTATCTGCATTTTCCTATGTGTGTGTGTGCGTGTGTGTGTGTGTGTGTGTTTTCAGTGAAGCATTGATGAACTCAGCACAATGTTGAATGGGACTGTTTTGGCAGCTGAGACAGCGGGGCTGAACCTGCGGGTCAGAGATAAACGCCCCTCGCAGCTCCGAGCCGGGGAGAGGACGTCCCATCAGAGACAGGGAGAAAGTACAGGAAAACAGCTCGCTGAGGGGTGTCAGCAACCAGGAGGTTACACACATGGGCCTGTGACCGGAAAGTTACAGGTTGAAATCGGAGAGCTGTCTGAGAGAATTGACAGCGATGACAAAGTCGACTAAAACAATTCAGGGCCAAAAATACAAGATAATTTCTGAAAATAGGATTCAAACAATGTGGGCCTCTGAAGGTCAATCCTAATGTTGCAGGACTAAACCTGCTGTTGCCAGAGGTCAAGCTCTTGAGGCTCAGTACCACACATTCCAGTTGGCAAAGTTCATCACGAGG
Organism: Brotula barbata; assembly: GCA_900303265.1. Classification (NCBI taxonomy): domain Eukaryota; kingdom Metazoa; phylum Chordata; class Actinopteri; order Ophidiiformes; family Ophidiidae; genus Brotula; species Brotula barbata. The sequence continues at coordinate 1,847 of OMNV01013604.1, forward strand.
GCCTTTTCATCTCAACACACATCTCTTTGCTTGTGAGTCACCAAAGTCAAATTCATTGTGAACATTAATGAACTTGAACCTCTGAAGTCGTCCCCAGGAAATGGCCTAATCACCGTGAGGAAATGATAAGGTTGATACTTGGTGTTTGCAGCAGGAAGAGGGGAGGAGGTGACTGCTCCCTTTAAGCACGCAAACCTGCAAAACTTCCCTTTACTCTTATTTTCCCGTGCTTGGGGCCTTCTCAAGATCACAAAAAGGCCTTGGAGAATAAATGACTGGAAGCTTGGAGCTGCATTTAGGAAGGAAGTCAGCATACGGAATGATGGGCAGGCAAAGGTCATTACTTCAATGTAAAAACCACACTGGGACAAGGCTTCAAAAAACACATGCTCAGCAAAAGTCAATGCAGCTAATCCATTTAAATTAAGCAGGTTTTGCAAATAAAACCACATACCTGCACACACAAACCTTCCACGTATGAGTAACAGTCACTACCCTCTGTGTAGCAAATAAAGAAGCACAAACACGTTTGGAGGAATAATCTGTGGGCCTCACTGACTTCATTACACCTTTCATCTCAATGTTAGCGAGAGCACATTTGGCTTTCCATCATGAGGACAAACACAAACTAACGCAGCAAGAATGGAGCGAGGGTTTGATCTTCCCCGTGGAGAGACGGCGTAACCGAGCATTTAGCAAAATGAATCAAATCAACTGGATTAGTGGCACCTGTAAAGACCTGTCAGGTAGATTTACAGGCTCGCCTGATAAGGCAGCGGTGAAGGATAAATGCGCCTGATGTCCCGTCGGCTGCCAGCCAGTCAAAGGGAAACGTCTTCTCCCTGCACCGCCTCCCTCCTGCTCTCTCTGCTTTCCCCCTGGAGCTGCAGACACCTTCAACTTTGATAAGGTAATAACATGCGTCCTGACTGGATGCAGAGGTGCGGGCTGGCTGACTGAAGCATTGTGCAGACACGCTTTCAGCGTGATAAATACAGCCAAAAACCAGAGAGCTGTTTGTGCTCATGCATGTTTAGAGGGCTAACCATAACCCCACACTATTGCTGTCAGGTGAAAACCTTCTGTGGTGATAATTTTAACTTCTCAGGTACTAAGGAAATATACAAATTCTTTCCACCAGCATAGATTTTTTTAAATTTCAAATTAAAAAAATTAAATATTTTGACTTTGGAAACCCATAATTATGACATAAAGAGGTGAAAATTTCAACATTGGAAAGAAAATTCTGAGATAAAAAGTAAAAATTTTGACTTTGGAGGTCATAATCATGAGATAAAAGGTCACAAAAAAAGTCATAAATAAGAGAATGTAAAATGTAAAAGGCCTCATTACATTGGTGCTCAGACTATTATATTACTATTCCCACATTCCACAGCAAGCATATGAAGTATATCATCAGTTATGAAACCACTTTAGAAATAGTCTTCATTGCACTGACAATCCATTTTCTGGGCCAATTTGTGGAATAGTGTGGAGCTGCACTTCAGTAATGCAGCACCTACTCAGACTGAATCGTAATTGAGGTCCACATTCAAAATCTGACTTTTTATTTCATAATTATGAGTTTCTAAGGTATTTAATAACTGTGGGTTATTAACTTGATATTTTGACGTTTATGCTGTATGTTTCTAAAATTGATATGGCACAATTGCATTTCATTTTTTTTTACCCTGGAAAAAGCAAGCTTCCATAGAAATATTACCCAGTTTAGAGCTTCACAATGGTGCAAACATTTTTTTGTATAGAGCGAAAGACTGAGATAGCGTGTGTGTATACGTGTCCATGTTAATGTGTGTGTGGAGACAACAGCTGGCCTGATTCAAGGGGGAAAGCAGGGATTCCAAGTGGGGAAGTGAAGCTGAAATGCTTTGCCAAAGTTTTTCCCATGGAGACCTGATCCCTGAGCAGGCCAAGGAAGCTTAAGTGTAGTGTGAGAAATCAGGTGGTGTGTGTGGGTGCACAGGAATACCTTTATTCATCTTTGTTGCAGTGAGACGTTCACATTATGCGGAGGGAACAGAGAAGCAAGACAACAATTAAACAAAGAAGTAAATACTATGGGAATAACAGTGGCCTGAGCCTGAATGTGGCTGAAAGTTCAGCAAATTAGGGAAATCTGTAAAATTTCATTAAAAATGAATTACACTGATCCCTGTGTAACGTGCACGCCACGAACATTGTTTCTAAGTAAAGTCAACCTTTCCTGATGTCTCACCAGCTCTGCTAAATGGAACCTCCTACTGTGACAGTCTGAGGTCATGCACATCGGTGACAAGCCGCACAGAGAAGTCTGCATCATGGTACTTAGGGGTGTTGGTCATGGCAGATTTTTTCCATCTGATTTAAGAAAATAACATTCTTAGGACACAATGATGGACAGAAATGACTGAAAAGATGGCGATTTATTGCAGCTTAGTAATCCTTGGCTAAATAATCATTTAATGTAATTGCCCCTGCCTTGGACAGATATAAAATAATGGGAGGTAGCTGCTGATTCAGCTGAATTAACCTACTTGTGTGTGTTCATATGTTAACGTGAAACCTTCACGCCTTCCTTCCTGCTTCGTCTAGCAGGACCTGGCCGTCACCTCGCAGAGCATATTTCTTCATAACAACACAGAGACACGACTTGCTGAAAACTTATTAGGACTTGCTTGTTTTAGGCATCAAGAGGACAAACCCACTCTGCTTCTGCTTTAATTGAAAACACCAGTTGAGTACATTTGCAAGGAACCTGTAAAAGCTCTTGTCCGGCGTTGGTTTAAGCTGCAGCGCTGCACTGTGTTGTCTGTGTGCAAACAGTCACTTACTGAACCCACTTACTCTGATTTATGTCCGCCGTGCACTGAAGCATCCTGCAGAAGGGATTGAGATGCGGCAAGCTGCAACATCCATCCATGGCAACCCAGGACCGAGTCCAGTGTCGGCATGTAGGCCACGTCCCTGGTGGAAATGTTCTCATGGTGATGTAATCCATGATGTCACCTCTGTGAGATGCAGGTGGAGAACGGACAGGGGACCAAAAAGAGAGATTTTACTTCTTGAGCACGTGTTTGGTCTCAAACCAAAGCACAGAAAGCAGTGACCATTGAAATCATTGTTTTTTTTATTGCTGTCAGGTTTGCTGGGACTGAAAGTTTAAATGGGTGTTGGGCGTCTTTTCCGACTGCGCTGCCGCCCAGAGGGTGACGTTCTGTTTTTCCTGGGAACTTAAGGGAGAAGACAAAACTGGCTATGTGCTTTGGCTTCAAATAATACTGGGACAACGAGCTAATGATGATTATAATAATTATAATGTGAAATATGAGGAATATCCGATTTTTATACTTCCCCTGATCCTGCACAGAAACAAAAATCTTCCCATAAATGAAGCCACAGAAATGTTATTATTTTGATTGTTATTTTTTTGTTGTTTTTTTTTCACATTTTTACAAGAAAATTGTGCCTTCAGGCCCGTGAAAACCAATCAAACCTCACAGTATAATTTCAAACAACCACAGGCGTCAGTGACAAATCACTACAAGCATTCCTGCTGAAATTCCGCACAATGTTGTTTTTTTATGCGAAACGGTTTTCTTCCAACAGCAACAATAAAACGGCTCCAGCATCAAGGTTAGGGCGCATAGCAGCTCTGGGTGTGGAATCATCCCAAAATAATCACAGAATTAAATAAATCTTGACTTCACATGACGATACACAGTACGTCACGTAAGTTAAATATCCACTCTAAGAATCCAGTGACTTGGAAATAATCAAATGCTACATGACGAGTACCTGCGTGCATGTGTGTGAGTGTTTGGAATGGCCAGGAAACCTTCATATCCCAAATCCCCAAAGGAGGATTGCGTGGATACAGGAGTAATTCCACCAGACCATTGCTTGCATGGCTCCGCTCTTCTCAGAGGTATACGGTTTAGTTTACCCGTATTCCCCACTGACCAGGAATACTATATATCTGTAAGAGGTAATGTTTTTCAAAGCCATGACCAAATGTGTTTGGCTTGGACAGACAACGCTCCTTTAGATTTAACACAGGCCGAGCGGACTGATAGCTTGTCCAAAAAAGTTATACTGTAGGAGCAAAACGGCTCCCAATAAAGAAGTAAATTTAATGAATATTTACACAAGGCTGGAATAATGTCAAACTGAGGAGAACTCAGAGAGTTGGGACACAGATCACAGATACACTAAGGTCTGTGCATGAGCAGTGTGTGAGATTTTATGGAGGAAGATGTGAAAGGTAAGCATGTATGGTACAAAAAGATAGTAGAATAATGACTTTTTAATCCATCCTGACAATAACAGAAACAAAAATACGACCAAAGAAGAAATAAGGAGGATGTTACTGCTCCTCGGTGACACATTCATCACTTCGCCAGGCAACGCTGTTGTCTCGCTGCTCTGATTCTCTTCCATACGTTGTAAAAATGGGTTTTTATTGTTTGTGTGAGTCAGTCAGTAATTTTATATGCATTCATTAGTGAGCATTTGGTTTCTTAATCCTTTAGACTCTGATAAAATAAGACAAACAGAACAGATTCCCGGTAATGCATCCTGATTTCTTTGTATATTTGAGAAAAATTTGGGCCCTTCCCCATATTTCAAAATAAAAGTTTTTTGAGATGACCCATAGATCGTTACATCGGCGATTGAGAAGTTAAAGGCAGACATGTGACTGACCCGTATGCATGCACTGAATCAATAAAATTTTGCAATTCTTCTAGTGTACACACGACGTGTTATGCGATCACTGTATCAGGCAAGCGGGCTCCCCGAGGGAATACATGTGGATTAAGGTATTTCCACACTTTAATAAATTGATTTACAATTGTATGTAGGTCTGTTACTCGGAGTAAAGATACTTTGATTTGTGCAAATTTCACCCACATTACGTTGACTTGCATATTTATTGATTTAGTAAACGTATGTAAACATTCTGCATACATTTACATGCATATTAAAAATTAGATTCTACTCAAATCAGTACTTTTTTTCAAACATCACACAAAAATCATACAGATGGTGACTTTAGCTATTGGCTATTCTACGTCTTCCACTCTGAGTAAGCCACATTTTTGAAAACTGCCATATGTGTGGTCAAAGTTTTACCGTATATAAACATGCTTGGTGATGCCACATACAACAAAGAAGAAGCGAGCACTCTTACCAAATTTGCCTGTTTCCTCAGAAACAGCGATCTCTAAAGACACGGCGAGCTGAGAGGCCATGTAAGTGTCGTTATGATGTAAAATTGTTGGCTTTGAAATGCAGATTGTGAGCTTTATCTGCTGTCACCTGTATGAGGCACTTTAACTCCTGTCACTGAAATGAGCCTTTCGCAAGGGCCCTGTTGTGATACCTATCAGCCGACAAGGCAGATTGGCAATGATTGCTCTATTGTGACTGTCAACCAGTGAGCACAAGGTATTCATCCTTTGTCACAGCAATGTCTCTTCTCTCATCTGAGGACCCCCACCCTCCCATACACACACATCACATCCCACCCTTCTCTTGGCCTCTTGTCTTGATTTGAGATTACTCTTCAAATGCATAATTCGGCTATTAAATGGTATGATTACTGGATCTAAATAAAGGTCTTCATGTTTGCTCCCATGTTGCTGTTAGACATGTGCATGATTATGAGAATTGCATTTCTCCGACAGTTTTACAGCAATCACAGGACATGGAAACGCTCCAGTGCAGTCAAGAATAATTTTAGAATCCATCTACCTGTCTTTTTAACATCAGCACTGGATTACCTGTCTAAAAATCCATCCTTGTGTCCTTAACGCCTTCACTACAAGCATTCAAACTGGCAACCTCTCAGTTCACTCTAAGGCAGTTCAGGGTTATTTAAAGGCCTTTGGATAAATATAATGGCTCGTTTCACCTTAGTAACCCTATTAGGAATTGAGTACACTAAGTAGGAAAGGCATAACAAATAAATAAACAAATAATAATAAACAATTCATGATAATAATAAACAAATAATGGAACGCATCCTGATTTGGTTGATATCTTTGGGAATAATGGCCTTCTCTTTTACTAAATTTCAAATAGGACTTCTGGAGTTTAACGTCTAACAAACATTTGGGGCTTTAACTGTCTCACGCAACATTTGAAAAGCTGATTGACTTCATGCTTGAATATGACTTGTGTGAAATGGCTGCATTTTCAAAACAAACGTCAGCAAACGTCTTTTTTTTTTTTTTACCCCACCTGTAATTCAAAGGATCTGATTGGTCAGTTGGTATCAGGTGACACCAAACTGTTGTACATTTATGGCCACATACTTATATATTCAGGCTACATAGCCCTACTCCTAACCTTAACAATAACTCTAAAATGTATAAACAGAAAGTATTTGGCTGATTTTTTATTTTTTTATTTAACTTAGATTAAGGTAATGTGAGCTTTTTGTGTTTTTCTGTATTTGCGAAAACTTCTGGCCTGACCAGACTACAGGTGTTCCAGGTTAGAACACCAGAATAATAAATACAGTAAAAGTATTGGTGTAGTGTAGTAGCAGTTTTCTGGTTTCTGTGCTTACATTTTTGACAAACTGTAAAACCCATTAAAAAAAACCCACAAGTATTGGAGCAAAATCATTGTAAAAGCACCGAAGCACTGACACCAGAGTTTAAATTAGATGTATGTTATTTGCAATTTTCCCACACAACTTAGAAGTGTGACTTTGACAAAGTGTAACACAGAAAAGCTGTAATATCACCCTGTCTTGAATAAATGCACGCACTCATAGTTTCTATAGTAACTCATTTACTTCCTGACAGTAATGTAGCACACAGGCTCTGTGTTGTGTGTCTCTGCTTTATTTTCCCCCTTTTTTCTGCCATAATTCAAACTGAAATACTTCCAGCCATTTGACACAATTAGGCGCTCTCTTCCCACTGCACGCATCCCACTGGATGGCCCTCATTATCACGAGCCCTTGCCTTTTAGATAACTTATAATGAGGGCGAAAATGTTTCACATTTTGCTTTTTCTGCTACACCGTCAGTTCAAAGAGACCTACTTCAACCTAATTAGGAGTTTCAACCACTGCAGTCAAATGCTTTTCTTGTTTCTTGTGGGGTTAACAGTGGTGAGATGTAGATTTCCACGAGACAGAGTCTAAAGCCATTATGTCCAATCTGTGACAGATATCACTGATGTCCAACTCCAACGGTAATGGTCTCGGGTATTCAACACTGTGCCGTCTGATTGCGAAGGCATTGTTAGGCAGACAATCCAAAGTTCTTTGTTGTTTTCGCTCCTCAGATCAACGTGGAAATCTGCAGGATTGGATCGCAAACTGAAACTTTCAACAGTGTGGGGGGATGAGAAAATCTGCTCTGTTTGGAAACAGCTGAGGCCCTAATGGTTCTGACAAAACCACAGAGGATCGTGGATTCACTTTTTTTTCTTTTTCATTGTTGTCCCATTTGTGTCAAGCACCTGGTTGGAAACCTTGGATGTGTACACACTTCCTGCTCGCTACAGACTCTCTTGGATAACAAACTGAAAATGGGAGGCATGTGTTAATTCCCATTTTAAAAATCACAAATAGCTGACAGCGGAATTGAGGAATGTCCCCCTAACCTGGAACCATTTTCCCAGAGATCTCCAAATTAAATTTATATCTCTTACATCTGGCTGTCCTTCTTATGAAAAGTAAATTTGTGTATAAAAAAATGTGTATACTAGCAGAAAAGGCTCAGTTGCCTGTGTAATTACAAGTGGTCAGAGAACATTTGCAACAAGCATGTATCAGATATCCTCTTGTCCTTGACAAAGGTTAACATGAAGAAAACTGGGATTGCAGTTTGTTTTGGAGAGTTTTCATTTTCAAGTAATGACAATACTTTTGGAAGAAAAAGTTGCATGCGCATAGTTTCTTCACTAGAGAGGCTTAAAAAATAGAGTAGGCCTCACTCCTACAGAGCACTCATTACAACGGAGTGAGCCGTGATACAAATGTTAGTCTCGTTTACTTTCATTGCATAACTACTGTTGCGCAGCAGAACCCAAGGACAACTGCATTACAAACCCTACAAGGAACAGAGATTTTGGATTCAGCCCAGACGAACTCGTGTGTGAAATCGTTGAATCCTGCTCCCTTCCAGCCTCAGCTTTAAAGTTACGCCTTTTACTTTTCTAAAACCTGAAAACCAAAGTGTGGACATTTTGGACACTAAAACAGTGTTTTTACATTTATTCAGCTTAGTGAGGATGTAGCCTAAATGTAAGTTGGAGCCGTAAAGATGGAACATTTGGGAATAAGAACCTAGTTACATTTCTGGAGTCGAAGCTGGAAAGCATCTGTGTGAATGAACGCACGCAAGATGCCATAAAGATGGGTGGTGTTCAGTGGTAGATACTTTGATCAGGCACAGAAATGTAGACACACACACACACACACACACACACACACACACACACACACACACACACACACACAAACACAAACACAAACACACACAGACTTACTCTCCCCTCCCACTCCTTCATTACTTTGCAGGTATTTCTCAGTTCATGAACCTGGGTTATGTGGGTGCACATTGATATTGATATTAAATTAAAAGAAAAAAATCTCTCAGATTGATCTGTTACAATTCCACAAGTCTTTGGCAGCATAACAAGTTTCTTTATCTGTGTGCAGCATTTCGTCAATAAGATTCACAGCCATCACAAACTGAATGTCCCTGGTAGTGCTTTGCAGTGGGTTTAGTGTTCCAGGGCGCTGGAATGTGTGTGAATGCAAATACTACATAGGAATGATCTGTCAGTGCGAATAAACAAAATCACGCAATGCTGGGACAGAAACCAGGACAACTTTTCTGTAATCTGTGTCTGAAAGAGGCTTTAGTGACCACAAACATGCAGGTCTGTGGTGTTCATGACCAAGTCCAAGGAGTCTCTCGTCCATTCTGATAATTACAGCGACAGACTCGACCCCTTGACCTCTCTTGACCTCCTACGACTTAGCTTTCCACTTCAGTGAGTTGTAGGTGTGTTTACTGGGCACCAGCTTGTTCCTGTTAATAATATGAGCACTGATCCTTGGACCTCACCTGACTATAGTATCTGGGACAATAGCCAGCTTGGCCGTGCGTGTGTATGTGTGTATTTCCTTTCCCATAATCTTGTTCCCCTTGCCGAGCCACGGAGCCTATAAAGCTGTCAGTGAACATGTAGGACACGTCACCTTTGCCGTGGGTTCTCACACACAGAGCCGCTGCTAGATCGCACACACATACACACACACACACACACACACAGACACAGACACAGACACTTAGAACAAGACAAAGCTATACATGAGCAAAAGCACGAGAAACACGTGTACACGCAAAGCCACTTCTTCACAAAGAACCAGCTCAGCACTTTCATCAACAAATACACACAGTCACTGTGACACAAAACACACACTGAAAAGGTTCAGATAAACACACAGTATTAACCTCTCCAGATTATCGTGCTTCGCTGTAATGTGTTAAATTGGAAGCTTGACAGGTTAAGGAGTCATGTAGTGCATTAAAAATCAGTGTGTTTATACACACTTCAGTTATCGGCTGCTCCGTCATGATATAAACACACTGATGAATTCTTGATCGACCAGCTTTTTTCCTGTTATTATACAAGTTCAGCGCTAAGTCGACGTGCATGCGTATTTTTTTGTGCAGGCTTTCTGTGTATTTGTAGTAGTAGTGGTGCATAAAAACATATTTGTGCTTAATGCATATGGATGAATGTTCATCTAAATCCATGTGTGGCAGTGTGTATGTGAGTTTATGTGTATGTGTGCAGTCCAGGCCCGATGTGCGTGTGGGGGGCCAGCCAGCTCCCGGTCTGACAGGAAGATTATGGGAAACAGATGACTTACGCTTCTAATTTGTGGCCTCAAATTGCAAACAGAGTTTCAGGAGTCCAGGAGAGTCATAAATGCTGAACGTAAGGTGTGTGTGTGTGTGTGTGTGTGTGTGTGTGTGTGCCTGTGTGTGCGTAGGGTGGGGCGGGGGGCCTATGCCACACACAGCCAAATCACGACATGTTGGCTGCAGGTTCACCCAAACACAAAACGACAGGTTATACATTTACATTACATGTTACATTTCAGGCTGTTCCTCAAAGGTCTGGCGTGATGAAAGCAAGCCGAGGATGAATATTAACGCCATGACAAAACGTGTTCATAAAATGTCTGAACTTGTGCCACGGGCTTGGATTTTCACCTTTTATTATGGCGAGAGCTACACAAAGGAATTATGTTAAATTTTCCCGTGTTTCATTGGTTTAACTTCATATATAGTCATTTTCACAGAAATTCACTCGCACGTGATGTGTGGTCAGCAGCCCACATCAGGCAGGAAGGAATAAACCCGCCGTGACAAAGCGTCGCTCCTGAAACACATTTGCCGTGAAAGTAAACAGCTGAGCCAGCAGCATATAAAATAGCACCTGTTAGCGATTAACCTTTTCAGCTAAGGAACCGAAAGGAATACGTGGCTCCTGCGGCGAGTGCATCTCTGCGATATTAGAGACCCGAGATTCCTGACCAACGAGAGCTCGGGGGAAGGAAATGCCCACGGAACAGGTTGGGATGGAGCACCTGGCACCTGTCTGGCACAGAATGTTGGCCTTTGTAGCACAGGTCAGACTGGGATTCACCGCAGATTAGACTGGAAGCCCGTACGGTCCATCTCACAAACAAAAGCCAGAAAAGTAGTAGCTGGTTAAACCAATCTCAAATGATTGTCAAAGGATTAAAAATCACAATTAAGCACATGCCTCTGTGTAAGTGATTGCAGATAATGATAATTCTACCCAAATGAAAGATTTTTCAAGCGCAATGTGTTTATAAACCTCATTTGAGAAAATAACTACCATTTTCCTTCTATATACTGTTATTGTAAAATTGTGTTAACTAACAGCAGCCCGAATTATATTACAGAGAATATAATCTATAATAGTGCAGGTTCAACATATGGAAAACAAAAAGTCTCATAGTTTCTATATAACTTATAGGGAGAAAATTCCTACAATCGATGCAAGTAACCTTTTTATTTAAATTATTCTTTATCATAGATGTGCTGGATATCATTTTATGTAAATTTCAGCCGAAACATTGCTTGTAAAACATTGGACATTTCCCTACAATATAAAATCAAACTCCAGTGTTTGTAAAGATGGGTCCATTGCAATCAGCATGAGAAATTTTTAGTGTGAATCAGCTGAGTAATTTTTATGTGTTTTGTTGCACCTGCTAACCATGAAAGTAGCATGATATAGCCTCTCAGTGGAGAACTTGATTTGATGAGGTTCGTAACAAAAGGAAAAATCCTCCAGGCAATAAATAAACAACTGTGTGCACTGGTGAGCTCCTTTTGGGTGCCAGCTGGGGCAAGAATCCAACTATGAAAATAATCCAGTGCACACCAGGACTGACAGAACTTGATTTACTTTATTAGGAGGCCACACAAAACAAATTCAAATTAAGCAAATCAAGTGTTATTGTGTTTTGGAAATAATATGTGAGGGGGAAATGGATGATGTGTGTGGATCTCTGGGTGGGGCAAGTCACATCATTGTCACTGTCTGGACAGATTTGACACACGTTTCCATGTCACACTCCAACCCCCATATTGTACGCCCACCGCACGGTGGTGCAAAGTGTCAATGCAATGTCATTTTCACGCCGAACACCCACAGTGTGCAAATAGATGATACAGTTGCGGTCATTTGTGTGCCCGTGGGTGTGTTGGTCTTAAAATGAGGAGTGGTCATGGAAAATGTTGGCGCAATGCTATTTTGGTGTGTTTGCGTTTGGACCAACTCAAACCATATCTACTATTTTTCTGCTATTTAAATGGCGTGAGTATTCGGATGCGCCTTACATATGTGGGTTCACGTGCGTAATACACTCTGCTTGATAGGCACAGGGACCCTGATTATTGCATTTCATTTAAACGGCCTGATTCAGTGGGTGTGGAAAAAATTGTGTGGCATTGCCCCCAACTCCAGGAGTCATCTCCATAGAAGGACACGTGCGTCACGCAGCTGGTGGAGAGGACTCCATTACCCACACTGGAAGAGGCGTATATAAATGTGCAGCACAATTGGAAAGCATGTAACTGTCTTTGTGTCCATGCCCCAAAGCGCAGGGTGCAGCCGTGTGCCAGACTTTGCACACAGATTGCTTAAATAGTGCCCCAAATGGAATGACATCACCAGGACATCACATGTGACAGTGGATTTGTCCACACTGCTTCCACACACTCGATCTAGTGCACCGAATGTGTTTTACACATGGCATTTGTATTTTGTATCGATTATCAGCTGGTATTTTGTCACAACGTTACAAATCAAGAATTATATAGATGTATAATTATCCATCACAGCTGCACAATGCTTAAGGTGTGTTTTAACAACAGAAAATGTTTTAATCTGTTAACTCTGGAAGAGAAGAAATGAAAGAAAAAGATGTGAGTAGGCAGACAGAAACAGACAGGGCGGTATACACACTCTTACATGCACAAACACATAACAGAGCAAATGCAATTTACCAGAGTGGTACACTTTATAAATCCAGTGTGAGCAGACGCTGTCTTTTTATAATGTTTGCAGCAATTCCCTGAAAAGCATCCAAACACTGTGAAAGAAAGGCTTTCCCCCCATGGTGCAAGCTGTATATCACAACACAGTACAACAATAACACACACACGCGCACACAGGCCATTAATGTCTGGGTATATAAAAAAAAAACTTGTCAGGTTTTTTTCTTATTTATGCCATATTACTCACTGAAAAAGACAATATATTTTACAGTGCCTCATACAATATAAACAGTACAAAGGTCACCATCATCTGTCTTTGGATTGTAACACATTAAAGTGAAAGATCTTTTCATTCAAACATGAATGAATTACTCCGGCCGCAAAGGTCCTGACTGTAAAATACGTTTAGACGTGGCCTACAAAAGAAACGCATCTGACATCCTGGAGGTAAGAGGGGACAAGACAGCAACCCGCCAATGGATTGGGTCAATTAGAAGACAGAATCCCATCAGAAAAGTCAGTAATTGTTCTCCATAAAGTTTCACTGATGTTATGTATTACTCACTGTAAGCGTCTTGTTATTAGTTCTGCCAGGAAGACATCCAGCTGACTCATTTATCTGCTTCCCTAATCAAATCTTTCCCTATTTTCCTAGTAGGCTGCACCCAATGTCAGTCATCACTCTCTCCAATCAGGTTAACTAGCTTTGTCACATCTCCAATCATGCCTTAATTTGTCCAATCACCTTTAAATACCAATCTTTAACAGTTCCCTCTGCTGCTTTCAATGTGCTCGCTGATGCTTTTTTCATCACAGTTTGGCCCCTGCCTTGCTGTCCGGGGTAGCCTACTCGCCCCCTGCCGTGTTTGCAGGTAGGATGGAACAGTGGGTGGAACAATTAAACATGGAAACATGGTGGGCCAGCAAGAAGGATGTGGGTTCAAGACCCCGTGCTGATCCCAGTTTGCACATCAAGGATAAGCAAACTCTGTTCCAAGAAATGAGCCTACATCAAAGAGGCATTTGTGCATTTTTTTTTAAATAAATGCATTCAAGTTCATTTAGGTTTTCGAGTGTTTCTGGTACAACAGTTTGTTTCATGATCTGAACTACACGAGAGAAGAGCCAGTATAACCAAAACAACAAGAGTGTTCCACACTGTACTGTAAACTGGCAGAAGGCGCTGGGTAGGGAGAGGGAGCTGGAGCCATTTAGCAACCCATGCAAAGTGTTTACAATCACTCTGTCTGTAGCCTCATTGTCCCGTAAATGAGGACAGCGAATCACCTGGCGAGGGGAGAAAAAGGTCCCGAAGAGGAAACTCTTTTGTTTGTCACGTGGTGAACCTTTCTCTGTTGTCCTCCCAGGGAAGAGAGGTATTTTGTTGTTAAACCCACAGTCATTAGTCGACTGTAGTGGGGGCAGATGAAGAAAAAAACGTGAGGCCCTTTGCGGGACCTGAACCTTTTCAAATGTGAGCGCGCCTTTTGTTTTTGCAACCCTGTCAAGAACGGTCACCTAATTAGACCTGATATCTCTGGCCAAAGAGAACCCGATTGTTAATGGCTCTTTACGGAATTTTCTTAATGAGTTTAGATGGCTATTGTGTGCCAGGGAGCTCCTCTAAGACAAGAGCATTTTCCAGCACACACACACTCACTCACACACACACGCACGCACACACAAAAAGAAGTGAAATGAGGGTGAAGATTGAGCAATGGGAGAAGCGAGATGACATGACTGTGGGCTAAATAGGCAAGGTGTAGTGAGAGCTGCGAGCATCATGGATGGAATCAAGGCAGGGTCATTAAGGCAGAACAAAAGCGAGTGAGAGCATACCCAGGGGCCTGGTTTCTATCTGGCTGCGCATTGTGTCGGGCCTTAGCGGCGCTGGACATTTTCACAAGCAAGCTCCACCCAACACCTTGATCACTTCTCGTCACTGACACCGTTTTCTTCGTCAAAGTCCAGCAGCCTCTTTTGTGTGTGTGTGTGTGTGTGTGTGTGTGTGCGCGTGTGTGGGGAGGGTGCCTTTCTAAGTTTTTTTTTTTTTTGTGTTATACCCTATCCTTTAAAACCCAACCTCACCAACCCCCTCGTCCTGCATTTTTTTTTTTTTTGCTTTTGTTCATGTCTCAAGGCTGCATTCTCCCTTTCTTCTTGGCTCTATGGAGAGGGAACAAGCTTGTTAGCTGGCATGGATATTTTGACTGGAGATATACTTTGGCCACTTGCCTATGGAAACAGTGTCAAAGCACAACCTGGCTTAATTGTCACATCGGCAGTCCTGGGAGAGGTCTTTGGTGAGGTCCAGGCCTAATAAATATCAAAAGCTCCTCTCATCTCTCTTCTCTTTCTCTACTCGCCCCCTCCACACCCCTTCTTCTCTTTTTTTGCCAGTGAGGAAAAACTTGTAAATTAATCTTAGTGTCAAAACAAGACTTTCTCTTCTTGCCTCAGAATCTCTAGTTATTTTTCTGTTTTTGTTGTCCCAGAAGTTTTCATCAAAGGGTAGCGCTGTCTGAGACCTAGCGTTAAGACCACCCGTGCAATTTATAGATTTGATGTTTTTAGAGGCTTGCAGTTCGTCGGTTGATTTAATGAGAGTCGAAAGCTTCAGCAAAATACACAGCAGAAAGAGAAGAAATCAACAACAAACAGATGCTGTCAGTTCACGAGTAGAACATTTACGGACATGGAGCAAGTGGAAGGGGAACGGCATTCGGGGAACTCCATTTTGATGTAACTCGAGGTTTTCCAAATGGGTCACCAGACTAATGCATAGTGATGTGTGAGCATGAAGTATTGATTTTTGATTATGTACAACAAATGAAGTGTGACTATTCAGCTCGCAGCAAGTACATTTGAAGAAGTTGTTTGAGCTTATATTTAGCAGCACATCTAAGACAACTTTCCTATTTACTTTGTGGTGAAAGTTGGATACAATATCAGCGTTTGGCCCATATTAATTATATGTACAGCAGTTACAGAGGTTGAAAAAAGTGTGTTAAATGCATTGTAGCTGTGGAGCATGTGAAATATGACTAAAATGTGTGAAAAATTTCAATCCATTAAAATCACAATGCCAATGAACTGTAGTATATTAAAGTGGGCATAAAGTTGAATCCTGACAAGTGAAACTTGCGAAGCGTCCAGTATAAAAGGAAAGTAGAATCCGTACAACAGAAGATGAAGCACATTGCTCTGCAAATGTACATTCATTCCTCAGATACAATGTGCATTCAGCCAATATGACTGTGTAATGGTTGGCTATAAAATGCCTTTCCATCATTGTCACTTCAGTGATGGATGATGTCATATGTGTCAAAGATACACAGGGGCTTTATTTCGAATGATTTATAAACCATAACTTCATATCTGCACTAAATCACATCACTATTACAGTGTGTGGGTTGCCCTGCCTTAAAGTTACGACGCTAACCCTCAAACAATTTCATTGTTTTGTTTTAGTTTCCCTTTGATGCATCAAATGCTATTTCTGTTTAAGATTCACAACAATATCCTGGGGTCACACGATCATATAGTTTTGGCCTGAAAAACACTGAAACTCAAAGATATCTGCAGAGACTATCAGCACATAATTGCCTATTGGCGTTTCTTTTTTATCAGTCGTGCCATCAGGGTCCAAACTTTATGCATCATGTGCTTCAGTGTGCACTGGGCACACATATAAGATGTCAGTATGTGTTTGCCCCGCTGCCCCCAAGGAAAATTCCAGGGCATTTATGCAACACGGTGCATTAAATGATTCAGAGTCTGATTATAAGGGGACAATTCACCCACTTTTCATAAACACGCCACTCCAGAGTCAGATTGTCTCATTCGGTGATGACCGATGCACTCAAACACTTACAGCGCCCTCATAAAAGGGAGAGTTTAGGCTGCTTTCATCTTTTCACATCCATTTTAATAAGCACACTTTGCGACAGCTTAGGTTTCCTCGGCATCTTTAGGTGATACCAGGAAACAGGGCCGAGACGGATGCACTTCCAATTAAAGAGGGAGGGAGGGAGAGGAAGGTGGAGTCAAGAGAGATAAAGAGAGCAAGATAGAGAAAAAAGGCTCCTGGAATGGATTAGATCTGTATGGCCTGGGATGCGTTTTTTTTTTTGTTTTTTTTTTAATAACCCCACTCTTTTCTGTGCCCTTGTCTTAGTTAACCCAGTTAGGCTTGTTACATTAGCCGCTGGAATGCTTTATGTACTTGTGCCAATCCAATTATTTGTTTCTCTGACTCGGAAGCGAGGAAAAAGGCACTCACATAAATTCTGGCTGTTAATTTCCAAGTAATGCAGTGGCTGCGATCATTTAAGGAAAGACAGTTGATACCACTGTAAGGAAAGAGACATCTCCGAGGAAGTAGTTTCATTGTTTTTTGGCTAACATTACGGCGACACTAGACTCGGATGAGAATCCCAGAAGCCTTTTGATTAATGTAACTCAATAAGGGAAAACACGAGGCCAGAACTCGTCTCCGGCACGTCTTGTCTCTAAATATTCAACTCAACATATGAAGTCCTCTCTGTCGCTCCCGTTGCCCCTCTGCCTAGAACCCTTCAATCATTTCCTTTGTCACTGATCAATAGACATGACAGTGACACACACTTTGAGGTGCCTGACTTTTTTTTTTTCTTTTAGCATTAGGGATCCTCATTGTTAGGCTTGCCTACACATGTATTTCCATGTCATCTCTTGGAGGCGTCAGAAAAGATGACAGAGGGAATGAAGGGCTGGTTTG
>OMNV01013606.1:3588-15458 GCA_900303265.1 Brotula barbata
GGGGGGGGGGGGGGGGGGGGAAGATAAATGTTAGCAGCCACAGTATTCTCCCTCCATGAATTATGGAACTCAACCTGTCTGCAGCAGGAGTCCAACCATCCATCTCCATCCTCTGCACACACACACACACACACACAACTCCACTGCATGTATCCATACAGCATGCATGTATACAGTAGATATGTAATATCTACACAGAGTGGAAAAGCTAAGATATTGTGACGGATAATCACACTTCAAGTATTTTACACACACACACACACACACTCCTGCCTCCAGTAGAAGCAGGTGAGGGGACATTTGATTGGAGAAAGTGGAGGGATGAGAGGATTTCAGCCGTCTGGCGCAGTGGGGAATGTAATAAAGGACGAGAGGCGGCGAGAAGGAGCCGGGCGATTTAAAACGGAGTCTCCTTGTCAAGAGGCCGCCAAAGACAGATCCCGAAAAATCCACCGTCTTTAACCGGCTCAGAGGAAGGCCTGCAGCTTTTCGCTTTGTTTATTCGAGGATCACCAACTGCATTACAGTGCTGCTGAAGTGCAGATACCGAGGCGGCCGCACGATCCGGCCGCGGCTCAATTAAACGCCGCCGTGACCCGCAGATCGACACCTCGCCGGTCGGCACTCGCTTCCGTCTCGGCGCTCTCGTTCTGATGCAGAGGTGTTAATTAAAGCGTCGGCTAGGGACCGCGTTCCGCCCCGTGACCGCCGAGACTTCGACGGACGGAGGCGTCTCGTCGTGAACGCATGAAAGTGGGCGTTTGATTAATTCGTGTCCCGTTCCGTCAGGCCCGTTATGATCCTATCAACACGGGCAGCCCGACCCTGCTGAACTTTGATCACAGAACAAGCTTTGTTGTGGATTCAAAGCCCGGCCCCGGCCTGGCAAATCCACTTTAAAGGCGGCTCATGTCAACCGGAGACCGGGACTTTGTGACGTGAGGGCAGCGTTTACGTCGATGAGGTGAAACGCGAGTTTAAGGTTCACGGTACCGATGAGGTCATATTCATGTCACTGAGATATATCCAACAGAAGACATTTAGGATGAGTCCGACCCACAGCCGTCCCAACCAGGTCTGAGTGTGGTTTCCGTTAAAGTGGGACGTCCTGGGAGGGGGCGGGCTGAGCACTCGGTGACACACAGATGATCCGTACGGAACGTGTGCATGAAGCTCATGACTTTTCAATCAGAGCTCATTTGGCTTTCGTCCACATCCGGTCTTGTAGAATTTGGGCTCCCAGATCCACCTTAGTCTTTCAATTGTCTTGTCATTTCTTAGAGTGTAACATCTGAGAGCGTCGCTGAGTCATCGCAGCCCCGTGGAGGAAGCGGACCGGGCACGCCTCGGCCCTGACTCAGAGAAAAGCGAGGCGTCAGAGAGTCTCGGCTCACCTCGGGTCACCTCGGGTCACCTCGGGTCGGCTGTGGGCCTCCCAGCTGAGCACTATTAATCCCCTGTTGTGGAAAAGGTCCACCAATGTCCTGATGAGGCCTTGAAGTAACACACACACACATACACACACACACACACACACATCTCACGCTGAGTCAGACCAAGTTTAGCCGAGTTTATTCACATTAAAAAGATTTCATGGCAGCACATTCCTCAAACGACACCTGCGAGACGTCGCGTCCCGCTCGTCTCACGAACACACCTTAAAAACCAAAGCATTGAAAGAAATGACATCATAAGACCAGAAAGAAAATCTCGGATTAAAAACTCGTGTGCAGACAGCAAAGGTCGGAAGGAAAAATATAGAAAAGCAGCATTTTGGAATGAGAAAGTCGCAGCGTCTCTTGGTCTGACAGAGGTGTCGTGTGCTTTTTACGGCGCCGTCGCCGAGCCGGCACGCTCGCTCGGCCTTCGGATCAACCTCAATCAGCATTACAGGAGAGAGAGAGGGGGGGGGAGAGAGAGAGAGTCGACAGATACAGCCACAGTCCTTCACGTTCACACACCCCGATGGAGGCTTAAACCAAAACCAAAAAAAAAATAGGAGGAAACGAGGAGAGAAGAAGAAGAGAAAAGCTGGCAGAGGGCAGAGAAGAAGAACCAAAACCATCAGGAGGAGAACAGAGTGGAGATCTGAAACCTGTGGGTGGTAACTGCCAACGTGTCGGGGAGTCGTCTTCCCGTCTCAGGCTTTGTTTCTGTACTCTCGTGGCACACACGCACACGCACACACACACGCACACACACATACATATAGTCTGTGTATGTCTGTGTGTAATCCTTCCACGTGTACCACTGAGCCTGCTCGCAAACAAAAATAGAGCCGTTTCCTGCAGCACACGTGTGAGGGATTTGCCTGCGTCTGATTTCCTTCGCCCCGGTGCCGTGGTGGTTTGCCGTGTCTCTGCGGAGGCTGCTGGGAATATAAATATCAACATAAATACCAACGTGTTGCGAGGAGCGTCCGCAGAGTCCGCTGCAGAACGGATGTGGGGATGCGCCCCGGGGCCAGATTCCAGCGATCAAAGCCAGAGCGCGTGCACGTGACCGGCAACCTCGCTGTCATCTCATCGGTCAGCTTCTCTCGTCATCTGTCCACGGGTGAGACGGCGGTCGACGGCAACCGAAAAGTTTAAAAACGATGAAGATAAAAAACATCCAAAAACGGAGTGTGTGTGTGTGTTTATGTGCGTGTGTGTGCGTGTGTGTGCGTGTGTGCGCGTCCCCTTGTCCCCGCCCGGTGTAAACATCTCACAGTGCTTCTTTCAGCACCGTTTCAGTCAATGCCATCATCCTCATCCTCATCCTCAGCAGATGTCTGACTGCCCCTGTGCGTGTGCGTGTGTGTGCGTGTGTGTGCGTGGTCACTGGTATTGGAGGTAGTTTTTGAGAGTCTGCGGCAGGGGAAGCGTGTCGATATGATGGATGCGCTCTCTCCCCAGCGCCAGCCGGGCTACTCTTCTGCACAGGTCCATGAGTGGGAGGGGCTCCGCTGTGAGGGACGAGAGGAGACAGTTTAGGGTCAGTGAACGCCGCACGGCGCGCGCGTGTGACCTTGCGTCACCTTTCATCAGCCTTGACATCATTACTTGCGGCGCTACAGTCAACAGGTGTGTCCTGTGGCGAACCGACGGACACAGACGGACCTGCAGCACGCCACTGAAGTTTGGATGGTCGACCAACACGATGAAATCTGACGTTATTCTGTCTCACTCTGACAAATTGAGCATCAATCGTAACTTACTAGACTAATACTGCAACTACAATTAAAAAGGCAATAAAAAAAACAAAATCCACTGCATATAAGCTATAAATCATCATATATATTTTAATAAAGGCCTGTTTCCATTTTCATCCCACTCTCACTGGTGTGTGTGGGCACTGTGTGTGTGTGTGTGTGTGTGCGTGCTCATCACATTAGCTGGAACCAAGCGTTAAACGTGTTGCAGACTCTGTTTACCATTTGCGTTCTATGACACTGGGATGTGTGTGCGTGTGTGTGTGTGTGTGTGAAAGGATGGATTGTTCCGCCCCTAACATGTCCGTTTCCTCTCCTCTGCCATTTGTATTCTACTTCCACACGAGTATCCCGTGTAATTGTGGGCGATTATTGTGTACTTTTTTTTTTTTCCGTGACTCATTTGCGTGTCAATTGATCGACTCCACCGGCTCAGTGCTGACGTCAGGGGAGTAGAGATGAGCCACGTTGGTCCAGTCGACCCTTTACTGGTCCACGGGGTTAAAATCAGTTATGCTGTGCTCAGCGATCAATATCAGTGCTGCACATGCTACCCTCGTGGGAAGACGGGTTCCTCCTCTTCCAGGCTTTCGCTGTGAAAACACCAACATTAAGTGCGGTGTCATAAAGCTTTATCATAAATCATCATACTTCCTCCTGAATAGTCACTTGTGGAGGCGATCAGCGGCACAAATGGGGTTTTTCTCTTTGAAAAAGAGAAGCAATCACTCTTCAAATCAGGATGTTTCACGATCGGCACGGACGATTGGTCTACCGGAGAGCTCTCAGACCGTCAACGTATTTGGGGTCTTCTCACCAAAATAACAACAGCAGTGACTGTCTGGGCATCTTCTGAAATCCATTTCCTGGACTCTTTGCTGTTGAAATCGGAGATAAAAATAAAAAAAAAAATGTGTCTGCTGTTGCTCTGCGGATACTCAACACGTCGCCAACTGCGACCGGACGCGCCGCCGGAACGACAATCTGCACGTGAAAACCGACCAATCGGAGGCTACGATGAATATTACAACATTTACGATACAGACGTTTCATTAATGGTCAAAGCGTGGCAGTGGGGCACGGAGAATAACCTCCCATCGATTTTGGAGAGGGACGATGTCTGTGCATGTCAGACGCAAACAGACTCGTAACTGGTGCCCTTCATGGATGTCAAGCTGCTCCAACTGGAGAGACCATCTGGCTGAGCCGCGTTCCTGCTGTTCGGAGCTCACTGCACACTGAGAAGGAGATGAGCAGTGGCATGTAAACATGTACACAAACACAGCATACTGTGTGTATATACTGTATGTGTGTGTATACGTCTAAACACACAGGGCCCATTATGGTCGCGACAGCTGACAGACCAGAGATTTGAACGGTTTGAGAAGAGCCGATGCTACAGATGTAATTAGTACGGCATCAAGACGCCAAAGGACCTAAAGGGTGACATCATGAAACGACAGCATCACAGCCATGCATCCAATTCCCATCTTTTAGACTCATTTGCACACTCAAAATACCTTAAAATCTACCGTCTTTTAATCTATTGTCCTGATTTGTGGGATCTTGATGTTGTCCGTGTGGTTCACATCTGGCAGCTGTAGCATAAAAGTACATTTATACAACGTTTTGGACGTATGGATGGATGTCTATGTGCAAACTCGCACCCTGGTCCTGTGTGACAGATTGAGCCACGCCAAGCTTTACCACAAACTGAGGCTTCCTACCGAACCGGTTTAGACTGAATGTGCGATGACATGTGGTATCAAGCGTGTTTCTGGACCAGAGCAGACGGAGGCTGTCGGGGGATCTCAGGCATTCCTCCGGGCAGGACCGGATGCCCTTGTGGCTACAGGACCGGTGTGAACGCACCAACGTAGCCAAAGGAAAGCAGAGCCAGCTCGTCTGAATGAGATCAGATATCATGAAGATCCATAAAATCAGATCCCCGCCTGCTTCTCCCAATGGAGGGCTTTTAAAACCAACAGCGAGGGGCCGTCTGTTGCGCGGATCTATGCTCGACTTTTTACAACAAACTCTGACCGACTTCCTTTTGTGTGTTCTGCTGAGCGACCTTTGAAAGAGCAGGAGGACAACATATTGAAATCCACCGTTAGCTGACAGGGTAGCACCCTGTCAGCTACTTTCCAGTATTGAGTGGAGCCTTCTGAATTAATTTGACTGCATGTATTCATTGAAAGGCCTCTCTGAGGGCACCATGGGGACACGTGGCTGACTGTGGATTTCATTTGGAGGTCAGACCAGCGGGATAAGTGCTGAAATCAGAAGGACGCGTCGAACGAACTTGGACTGTGTGTAGACGGTGTGAAGTGCTGCGTGTGCGGAGGTGGTGGGCAACTTCTTTTCTTTTCTTTTTTTTTTTTTACTTCATAAAACTCCCATTACATCTTGGCAGCATCTTCCTATACACAACACGAAGCACAATCGTGTTGCCGTGCGAGTACTGGAAGACCAACAGAGATAAACACACTATGCATCGGGGTTTAACGGTGCCTATCAATCACTCTGCCCTCATCCGCACAGCCCCTGGAGCCAGGCACATACACGTGGTTACCATAGCAACCAGCTCCTCACACTACCCATGTGTGATGTCATGTCACCGTGCTCCACGGACGTGTGTCACATGTAACGCGGATCTGAATGTTGAGCCATTTGGTCCAAACGCTTTCCAACAAAACAATACTGATAAATCAACGTGGTGTGTTAAAACTACCAACAATCACATAAAAAGATTAAAAAAAAGGAGATGGACGTAAGGGAACGGGTCACTGGTTTCAATCAGATTTCTGTTAAAGACGTAACAGTGTTCACACATCGCTCCGTGAGCAGAAATGTCCTCTGTCACACTGGAAACGTGCTGCCTTCGATATATTGATGTTGAAAAATGATTTTGCAGCAAAATTGGTCAGCGCAAAGGTCGGACCGGACATGACCCCATCGGGTCACAGGGGGAAATGTTTGCTGACCTTTGGGGACAACAAAATAATGACGACAGCTCGTGAACTCCCGTGGCATCAACAGATAAGAAGGTCAGCTAAGGTCGGCAGTCTGTGGAAGATACCACACAGAACCACCGCGTTTACATTCAGGTATAATCCGGTCTACACCTGGACCATCAATCAAATCCACTCAGCTCCACTCAGCTCCACTCAGCCACTCCTCACGCACGTCTTCGTCCACTCTGGACCGCTCGTATCCCTCGGCCTCCATTCTGTCCAAAAAACAGACTGCATGTGGATGTTTGTGGCCGTTCAATATTTCCTGACCTCCAACCCTTGTGAGAGGTCACGAGAAAACCGATTGTGCGTGAGTGAGCAATTTATGTATTTTTTTATTTGCATCTCAAGTAAATTAACCAATATAAGTCTGAATTAAAATCCAATCTGAGCTGTTCTGTTCTATTCTATTCTATTCAAAGTCTGGACGCACCAAATGTGTCCTCAATGCGTCCTGAGAACAGAGAGCTCAGACCACTTTCGGAGGTGGTCGTTACAGCACGAGAAGACGCCAAAACAACCGTAAAACTGGAATCAGATCAAACACGTCGTCTGATTTGGGTACAACATAAACCCGATGAGTCACATCACAACCGGCGATACGTGAGGACATTTCGAAAAAGATGAAGCGAATGTTAATGGTCAGACTTGGCAGCGACGCCCACGTAACACACGTGAAACACCTCAGGACTCCCTTCAGATTAGCCGTGTTTATCTTCCTAGGGCAGGGAAGTGAGATCCGATCACAGGACGCATTCCTGGAGACGCATTTTAATGCCAGGTGTGGACAGACGTGCTTAGAGCTGGACACGTGAGGTCGGATCACCCAGGACAGCTGCTAAAACCAGGCTGGAACGGTCTCGGACTCATAAATGTCTTTAGTTAGACCACTGCTGTGCGTGGAAATGGAGCGATGTAACGCACGGCGGTTTTCTTTCAAGCCGCCTGACACAGAAGCGATGCTGGACGCTTCATGAAATCCTGCTTCTAGCGCTCACAGTTGCCAGGGACAACAAGTAGCCCGGTCAGATATCGGGCACTAACAGGAAGTCAACCGTCAAACTACTGTCACACAGAAATCCCTCTAAATGTGTATGTGATGATTTTCCACGGCGATGAGTCCGTTGCCGCCACGGAACGAGGCCCGTAATATATAAATGATTATAAATGAACACACGACATCCAACGGCATAAAGACTCACAGACAGGTCTACAGAATCTCTGGGAAACCCAAAAATGTAAACGGGTGACCGGGTGAATTGGTTTTTCGTGCAGTCTTTGGGAGAAATTTTCTTTTATCGGGTCAAGCTGACTTCTACAAACTGACATCATCAACACAACAGCACAGCAGAGCCTGAAGGAGGCCGTCCGAGGTCTTTGTCCCGGTTCAGAGGAGTCGGCATGCAGTGATTCATCTATGAAAACCCTGAAAGACTTCTGAACTTAATCTGACAGCAGACGGGATTAATGATTAATCCACGCTAACTGGAAGGATTTCAGTGAGACAGATATCAGAGGCCCAACTCTTATGTTTCTCATAATCAGGCTTCAACTCTTCATCCAATCCGTAACGCCGCCGGGCTCCTTTCACCTTCAAACGCTCCGTCTATTGTAAGGGTCACAGATGAGGTTGTGAACTACAGAGGTTTACGGGCAGACACACACACACACAAACACACACATAAATACACACACAGACAGCATACCTAACACTTTGTTGAGAACGAGCTGAAAGTTGGAGATGGTGCATTCTGGTGGAGTGGTGCGACGGTTAGTCTACCCTCACTCAGGTGAGATGGCCCGTGAGTGAGGAGCGAGGCAGTGAATTCCTGTGTGTGCGTGTGTGTGTGTGTGTTGCATCTGTTCGCTATGAGAGACAATGCAACCAACCTAGTTATGTCCGCCTTAGAAATGGGGGCCGTGAAAGGTTTGTCGGGATGGTGCCGTGTTCCAATTTACTTTCCATTACACTCCATCCTCCTTTCCTGCTAAATTTATTCATTACAAGAGGAATCTTTCTTGGCAACAGACGGCCAAAGTTGCCAAATTCCACCACGCCACATACTAATCTAATAAATTAGCATAACACTGTTTTGGGCTGTCTGACCTGGAGGTGGACGGCCGGTGTGTATCTCAATAAAGCGCCCTGAAGGTGTGGACGCATTGTCAGTCAGCTGTAGTTCACCAACAGGTCGCGGAGAGGAATATATTTTGGGATAGAAAGAATTAGAATGACGCTCGCGATAAAAAAAGAAAGTGGAGCAGAACATCGAGGTGACCGGAGGGAGCAAACATCACCTTCTGCCTAATTGGAAATTCAGGTACCGAACTGAATCACGAACCGGGAGCGGAATGCGATCGCTCGGTGGACGGGTCACAGGCCGGTCCAATCTCGTTTGTGTGATGATATCGGACTTCCTGTTATCTCTCATTGCCAACTTATTGAGTGCCAACAGAACTCCAATCAGTTTGACTGTTGCTACTTGTGGTAAAGGTTATAATACTAAACAGTAAAACATACACGTATACACACATTTATACACACACATACTGTATGAACACATCTATACATACACATACACACACACACATTCATTTTCATTCGTCCTAACATTCATCCCGAACATGTTCGCTGCGGGATGCGATGGTCCTGATGATGATGAGGATGATGATGATGATGTGGTAACTGTGCGAACGCCCAAACTCGTCTGAGCTCTTCGGTTCAATGCGCCACCAAAGTGTTCTGATGTTGAGACGCTGCTGCTGACCAACTGTTCTCCTTTATATTCTCTCCCATTAACGCTCAGCATGTTTACACACACGTTAAAACTTTGATCATACAGAGATTAAAGCCTCTATGCGGTGCTAAAGACTCTCATTGATTCCTTCCATGTATTCAGCTAATTTGTATTAATACCTTTAATCACAGGAACAGAGAGAGTATTGAGTAGGGATCATCTGATTATTGGTCGAGATACTTGTTATTTTTCACTATATCGGTATCAAAGTCTCTTCATCAGCGCCGCTCGATAAGAAAAAAGTATCCGTTAGTGATGAATACGCTACGTTGACGCAACATGTGCTCCTCTGACGCAGCCACCACCGCTGTAGCCCTGACACCACTGTAGCTGAGTGAGAGAGACAGAGAGAGAGGCACAGAGAGAGAGAGAGAGAGAGAGAGAGAGAGAGAGAGAGAGAGACAGAGAGAGAGAGAGAGAGAGAGACAGAGACAGAGAGAGACACAGAGAGAGAGAGAGAGAGACAAAGAGAGAGAGAGAGAGAGAGAGAGACAGAGAGAGAGGGAGAGAGAGACACAGAGACAGAGAGAGAGAGACACAGAGAGAGAGAGAGAGAGAGAGAGAGAGAGAGAGAGAGAGAGAGAGACAGAGAGAGGAGACAGAGAGAGAGAGAGACAGAGAGGGAGAGAGAGAGAGACAGAGAGGGAGACAGAGAGAGAGACAGAGAGGGAAAAACTCTTTTAGCTGAGATAGTAAGAGGTGCAAGTCATAAAAGTTAAACTCACTCTGTAGTTGGTAAAATGCCATTACTTTCACTTTACTCCCTCCGTGTCTCCCCCTCTCCCTCTCCCTCTCCCTCTCCCTCTCCACACAGCCGTTGTCGGCAGATTTTAATTCAGTAAACAACGTCTCACAATATTCTAATCCTCCTACACATTTATTCCATAACCTCGTTGAATTAACGGGAGTCCAACATGACCTCAGCACCGCCTCTGGTCCCCTCAGCTGAAGATGACAGACGATACTTTTACTGTCATTGAACAGACACGATGAAATGTCGGTCAGAGCAAGCGCCAGCATAAATGCACGATAAGGATAAAACCTGAATGTTGTGGATCTTTCACACTCACACACATACACACACACCACAGCTACCTGTAGTAATGCATTCGCTCTTTGATACCATGATGCTATTATTACTATTTGATGCTATTAGTCATATTATATAAGAATTGAAATAGCATATTTTCGTAGTATACTAACAGATTATTCTTAATGTACTAATTATAGTCTTAAGTTTATCATTGATAGTATATACATACTGCACACACAGTACGTACTGGAACTGCCTTAATTTTGAATCAAATAATCAGTAGTAGTTCTTTTCCGTAGTAAGTAGATGTAGAAGGACCTAAAAGAGCAGTGAGGGAATATATCACAAAAACCATCACCACGGTAACACACAGCAAGAAAATGTCAACAAACAAAGCCATGCTGAGGTGGCTAAGTACTTTATTCTCGTACTGCATGTATGTTTATTTTTATTATTTAGTTTGTTCATAGTTTAGTGCCTGCCGTCTATGCAGTCCTTCAATATTTTTATGTTTTGGAAGTTCAGATTTATTTATTTTTTTTATCTAGTGCCTCCTTACTTCGAATAATCTACATTTTAACAAAATATTCTATTAAACATACGTTAATTTATCAGCAGCTTTGTGTTGGGGTTTGTGACGCTGTAAATTTTGACAGAAATTTTCACATTTACTACAACTGAATATAGTTTGTAAATATCGGCTATCGGCCCCCTTTGACCTATTGATTATCAAACGTGAAAAACCATATCGGTCGACCCGTAGTATTGGGTGCATGTAGACACACTGATAAGGGCGAAGGTGCCATTTGTTTTATCACAAACTTAACATCAGAGTGGATCACACTCATTGACCATTATGAGGTCAAAGGTCAATATGTCTGCATTTGATGTTTCATTTGCATAATGTCTGTAGAAAATGTATGCTTATGAAGTGGCATCTGTGCTGTAAATTTTCATTTACACACAGGCAGACAAAGATATCTGGACAGACAGAGCGCAGCGCCCTCGGCCAGCGGCCTGCTGCACCAGTTGTCTGGTAAACAACTCAACACCCCTCAATCAAACAAGAAATCAAACAGTTTCCACAGCAACTTTCCACCACAATTAGCTTTGTAAACAGCCAAAGAGAGGATTAGAGCGAGGTGGGATGGGATAGAGAACAAAAGACGGGAGAGGGAAGGGATTAAACACGACCAGAGTCAGTAAAAACAGGGTTCATGTGCAAAGGGAAGGGCAAGCATATAATCAGACTGTGTGAAATAGTTCCTCTGCCGTCTGCCGTGTTCAGGTGTAAATGAGTTTGGCTCAGCGTGCTGCCATTAGCCCGGTCAGGGCCACCGCGGTGTCATACGTTCTGCTGCAGCAGAGCGAGAGAAAGATGGTTTTCCAAGAATAGGACAGCAGGATCCGGCAAACCCAGAGACGTTAGTAACTCAGAAATTATACAGATATACACGACTGTATATATACATATATATGTTTATATACAGTGCTGGTCTAAAGTCCTGGTCCCCCTATCTAACCTGGTGTTTGTGTTCTTCTTCCCAGCAGTCATTCTGACAGTAAATAGTGATGAAAGTCGGACAAATCCAGGTGTTATCAATGACATTAATTAGGGCTCCATTCCATTTAGGTTGAAGAGATCCTGGTTCAAAGGGGGGTCCCACTAAATCCTGGACCCTTTAGCCTGTAGAAGCTGTTCTTTTCTGATTTTTAATACTGCACAAACATTTCCTGCATTTTCTATAATCTAAATCTAATGGGGGACCAAGACTTTTGCACAGTGCTGTATATTCCCACTAGAATGTTAGTGTGTGTGTATATATATT
>OMNV01013607.1:0-13187 GCA_900303265.1 Brotula barbata
GCACTGCATCGCAACTGAACTGAACTGAATTTAACTTAACTTAACTTAACTTAACTTAACTTAACTTAAAGCACTGCATCGCAACTGAACTGAATGAATTTAACTTAACTTAACTTAACTTAACTTAACTTAACTTAACTGAGCTTAACTTAACTTATCTTAACTTAACGCTACTTAACTTAACTTAACTTAACTTAACTTAACTTAACTTAAAGCACTGCATCGCAACTGAACTGAATGAATTCAACTTATCTTAACGCTACTTAACTTAACTTAACTTAACTGAGCTTAACTTAACTTAACTTAACTTAACTTAAAGCACTGCATCGCAACTGAACTGAACTCAATTTAACTTAACTTAACACTACTTAACTAGACTAGACTAGACCAGACTTGACTTGACTAGACTTGACGTAAGATAACGAAACGCAACACAATAAAGGTTTTCAAAAGATACCTAAAAAATGTTAATGCTCCACTCATGATTCCTAAAACATCCTTAAGTACTGTAGGGAAGTATTTTCGCTGTGTTCCATTAAACATTTCCGCCCCAGTACTTTTGTAACGCAGCATCAATGTAGATTTGTATGAATCTGTGTTTAGATGCTCCATGGTGCGGCCACTGTAAAGAGCTGACTCCTATTTGGGAGAAGTTGGGTGAAAAGTACGCCGAGCACGATGACATCGTAATCGCCAAGATGGACGCCACAGCCAATGAGGTGGAATCTGTTCCTATTACTGGATTCCCCACACTCATATATTTCCCTGCTGGTGACAAAAAGGTACACACAGACACACACATTACCCCTCTCTCTCTCCCACCATGCTGTCGTATCTCATTGTCTCCTCCTTCTGCTGTTCTCTAGCGGGTACACTACACTGCCAAGAGGGACCTTGAGACCATGTCCAAGTTCCTGGATGATGGAGGAGTGTTGCCTCAGGAGGAAAAACTAGAAGAACCAGATGATGATGAAGACTACATTGAGGATGAGAATGCAGAAGAGAAGGTCAGTGTCAATTTCACGTCCATTGTTATCATGCAAACACAAAAACACAGAAAAATGAGCAGCAAAAGAGGAATAAAAAATAAAAGTACAAAGATTGTCGATTGTGCGAGGTATGAATAGTGTCAGTAACTGCAAGACACACACGTTCAGTACAAAAATATAGGCAAAGGTCAGAAATGTAAAATTATAAGGCAAACAAGTTGTATTATAGACAATTTATATATTAGATATAATATAATAAAATAGATAAAACTGTCCATTTCCTCTCTTTTTCTCCCTCTTTCAGAAGACAGCGGAACCATCGGAGACAGAAGACAAGGAAACATCTAAAGACGAGCTGTGAGGTCACTGTCACTCTGTCAATCCGCATCTTTTTAGCGTCTTTGAATTTTTCTTAATAAATTTGGTCCACAAACATGGTGGTGTTTTGTGTTCTGTGACAACACGTGATCAGTTCCAACCTCACGGAACATCGTCTGTACACACAGAGGGGAAACAACCAGGTTTGGTTTCTAGGGGAATGAATTGAAGATGTTTTAGACCTGAGTAGAAACACGCAAAATTTGAATTCTGGTTAAATTAAATAAAAACTTAGAATTTGAATGAATTCTGGAAAAACATCTTCGTATTTTCATATTATCTGCTTACTGTAATGTACACAATAATGTTCAAGAAGATAATTTACTCACTATCATCACATGATCATATTTTAAAAAAATGAATGAATCCATCAAAATATTTATCTATTTAGAGCATAAAAAGAGCTGCAAATATTTACAGTTCAAAGGTCAGCATCCCCGGAAAATAAATCTATTCCCCCAAGATGATATGATGAGGATCGTGGAGATGGTACAACCTGTGATAATACCAACCGCCAGTCTGCGCCCCTCATCCAGGATGAGATCTTCTAGGTGTTCTAGCACACAGTACTTGGTCCAGGGGCCAAATAGAATTTAGTAATTACAATTTACAAAAAGTTACAGATTACTCATAGTTACCAGATGAGTGCTTTGAGTGAGTGCCGTACTGTAAATAAAGTTTTTTATAAATCCTACAGTAAAGAATCCCTTGTATGCAGGAAATAAGTGGCGATGGACAATTACGGCGAGAAAAATGGATAAAAAGAGTGAGATCGTCTGAGAGACACTGATCGCTGCACACATTGCTGGTAGGAGGTGTGCAGTCAAAAATGCTTCTAATTCCAGAGGAGAACAGGTTGAACAGGCTAATGATGTCATGAGTGCCACAACATGACAGCAGAGTTTCAGAATAACACCTGCTTCGTCCTCTGAACAAGGTAAAATCAAACATTTTGGATTATACTTTGCTTATACCAACATTTTGTTTCCGTGGAGAGACGTCTGTGCCTACCTGGATCTCCTGGAGGTGGATGTTAGTGACTTTAACAAGAGAAAACGTGATCACAGCGAGCATCTGTGGATTGGATTTAGACGGCCATAGGGCTGAGTATAGAGTTGTTATGTAATAGTGTGAAATGTAATTTAGATTTAATGACTTGAGACAGAAAAAGTGGAAAGATGCTCAGGAGGAAGTCACTGATTTGTGTTTTTCTGCTGTGCCGTTTTGTGATGACAGCGTACAGACCGTAATGACGTTATTTTAATGGACAGATGTGTGTACAGGCCAACGTCTGATGTGTGTTTAATTGACTGACAGATTTATAGCACTGACTCACATGCTGAGATATTCAACTAAAGGGAGTAATGTGGATGAAGGGAGCTGTAAAACTTAGATACTTAAATAGATCTAACAAGGGTTAAACTACAGCACAGCAACTTTGGCCCTTCAAATGTCCCAAATATGAAAAAGTTTTAATCTGGGCCGCAACAGGCCTCCTGACGGGAAACATAAATCGTGTTCAAGGGAAGAGATTGATAAAAATAAAAAGAGAAGCCCTGATTTATCCCCGATTCACCTCACGACGGCTCGTTAGCAGTGTAGGCACACATCAGCTAGACGAATGGATCGTTTATGTGTGTGATTGTTTACATAATGTAACCTAACAGCTGGCTGGGTGTTGTCATAAACAGTAACAGATGTTTCCTGTCTATGAAGGAGAGAGATGAGTGTATTCCACAGGGATAGCTGTTGAATTAAAACACCTCCTCCTCCTCCTCCTCCTGCTGCTTACTCATCTGAGGTGTGATTCCACAACAATAGAGATAGAGTCAGGTCTTTAAAAAGTTCTCTGTGTTAACAAATATGTTTTTTTTAAATCCAGCATCCAATATTTGATGATCAGCTGATGGATCCGCCAACGTATGATGAGGCCCGCCTCCAGCCTAGTCTGAGGGGGACACAGGCACCCATCCACCCTCCTCCACCTCCATATGATACATCCTTTCCCATCCCATCCACACCTCCTCCCACCTATGGAGATGCAGGTAATATTGCATTTGTGTCCTGTCTGACCTCATCGGGGTCCAGATTTCACACACCTCGTCTCTGGAATAGACCTCAGTATGATGGCTTGCTTGGATGCATCACTTAAGGTTTATATTTTACAGTTATCGTCAATCGAGATCCTTTCCCTCTTCTGACTGCACCCACCATGTCGCCTCCACAGTATCCTGGAAGCATCGTCCATCCACCGACGCAAAGTAATACAACCCCACTCTGTGTTTTTACTCTTCCTCATCGTTTTACAGCGTGAATTCCAACGTGTGGATGAAAACTTTTATCTCACTTCTCTCCTTCTCATCCTCGTTCTCTCGGGACATGAACCTCCTCCTCTTTTACCGTCTCAACTTCAACATCAGCAATTCGACTCGCTACTGAAAATCATCTCATTAGGAATGCACGTGATTTTTTATACTCTTCAAGATTCAAGATACTGATTTACTGTTTGGTGACAACCGATAAGAAACAAGCCTGAAATACTTTGAAGACATGACGGGCCTGTTACTGGGCCCTGAAACCCTCTTGAATATCAGTGCCATGAGGTCACTCCAAGGTTTACAACAACACACTTCAGCATGTTGTTAATGAACGTATCATCATAATCTTTTACAATTATGTTTGTGGCATTTTCTGTTTTATTATGATAGCTACAGCTGAGCGACAGACACGAAGGACAGTGTTTGTTTTCGTAGTTGAGCGGATGACACGCAGCTGTACATCTCTACCGAGCCAAATAGATGGACTGCAGCCATAAATTCCAATAATACTTGTGATACTTGCCTTGTGGCAATAAATATGAGCAATCGTTTCTTAAAGTTCAACAAGGACAACAGTGAAGTCCTACTAGTCTGCCCAAAAACAAAGAGAATGAGGGAATAAGATCCCTGCATTACACCTGAAATTAATTCAGTTCAATTCAATTTCATTGATATAGAACCAAATCACAACAAAGGTCATCTCAGATCAAGATCATACTCTACAAGTGTTATTTTCAATTCAGATGGAAAACATCATTCTCCACCTTAGATACTTAAAGATAAGATAAGATAAGATTTACTTTATTGATCCCAAACTGGGAAATTCCTGCGTTACAGCAGCATCAATGGAAACATAAAATCAAATCACATGGAATAGAATAAATGCAGAAGTAAATACAATTAAGACTAAAAATATACAATAAGACTACTTAGCTAATGTATACTGTATGTATGGTATTGTATGTATATTTCTTTGCTGTGAAGCAATTTAAGTTACATTTCCTGTATGAAAGGCGCAATACAAATAAAGTTATTATTGCTATTATTATTATTGTTAAAAATCTATTGAATAACCGTTACCAATTTGCCTTAAATGTGATTAAATTCTACTGAATTACCAGTTTTTTCTTTCTTTTCAGTGTATAAGGAGTTAAGTATTATCTTTCAGTATGTTTCAAGCATCTTTCATTTGTATTTCTTAGATATCAAAGTGCCATCGTCTACATATATTCAAACATATACGTACAGTACAATCTAATTATGATTGTGAGCGGATTTTTCTGTTAACCGCGCTTTTCTCTCTCTCACAGTTGGTGTGATGCACACAATGAACAACGTCGTCGTGGTCCAGCCGCAGCCCACTGAGAATCTGGTCCTCAGAGGCCTGACAGATAGCCCCTGTGTGGTAGCCTGCCCCTACTGTCATGAAGTTGTCACGACAACAGTAAATTTCTGTCCTGGGACGGCTACCTGGTGCTCATGCATGTTTCTTGTTTTTATGGGGTGAGAGACGAACTCACATACACAAACAGACGCAAAATTGAATTTCCTCG
The DNA here is from genome assembly GCA_900303265.1 of Brotula barbata. NCBI lineage: Eukaryota > Metazoa > Chordata > Actinopteri > Ophidiiformes > Ophidiidae > Brotula > Brotula barbata. Next base: position 5,239 of record OMNV01013607.1, read on the forward strand.
AGCACTTTTCATCCTAACTTGATCTGCATATCCATAATGTGTTTATTTGTGTGTTCCTTCTAGGTGTGTCTGTGGCTGCTGTCTGATTCCATTCATGATGCGCTCATTAAATGATGCACATCACATGTGTCCACGTTGTGAAAAAAAACTGTACATATACAAAAGATGGAGCCGTGCGGAAGATTAAGGCCCCCGGTCATTCTCACTGCCATTCATATTTCTTTTCTACACTCCTGAGTGTGAAGGCATCGTTCATTTATCAGCCTGCCAGGTTCTGATCTTAAACAAAACAGACATACATTTCTAGAGTGGAAGCCATCCGGATGAAGCCACACTTTTTACTCTTTTAATCTAAACATGTTTTTTGAAAGGTGTTAATTGTAACATGACATGGACAGAATCAGAGAGAAAAGTATTGTAAAAGCCAGAAGGAACCATTTTAACAGCTGTTTTTATCTGTCTGTTTTATCATCACGATGTGTGCAGCGGGGACGGCACGGTGATTAGCACGGTTGCCTCACAGCAAGAAGGTCAGGGGTGACTCTGGTCCTGTCTGTTTGGGGTTTGCGTGTCCTCCCTGTGTCTGTGTGGGTTTTCTTCAGGTACTCCACTTTCCTCCCAAGACACGTAGTTTAGGCAAATCGGAGTATCTAAATTGCCCATATGTGTGAATGGGAGTGAGATTGAGTTGACCGGCGACGTCCCCAGCGTGTTGCCCACCTTTCGCTTAATGACCACTGGGATAGACTCCAGCATCAGGACCCAAACATGGATAGACGGGATCCATAATGGATGGATACAGCCGCTCTAGCACCGAACTGAACGGACATTTAAGATGGACCGTATGGTGTCAAATTCAGGGTTCCTCTTCTGTAATTATTATTATTATCTTATGTGTCCAAAGAATGTATTTGTCTTTTTTTCTGCAGCAATGGCAAAAAGCTCACATTTAATTCCTTACCTTGGTATATTTGCTATCTTTAGAAAATTTGGGCTTTTCACGAAAAAATCAAATGAAACTCGGGTATTTATGAAGTCAGTACATTGTTAAGGGGTTAAAGTAAAACCAAAAACATCTCAACAAGTAGTATTTTGACCAATGTCAGTTGGAATGCTTTTAAACTCAGTAAAAAGCGAACTTCTGGTTTTGAAAATGAATTCTTCATGTGTCGGTATAAACCAGAGATTCAGATTACAGTTGTCCTGGATGAGTGTTGAATTTTTCTTAAGAGAAAATAAAGAGTGAAATTGACAGCAGTGATGTGAAAATAGATGTGAGTAAGGATAACACAGCGGTGGGTTTATGCACCTGTAAATGTACCTGTCAGTGACCGTAACAATGTTTCTGTTTTTCTGTCTGTTTTATTTGTATTCTAAATGATGTTATTGTTATCATATGATTCTATCATGTTGATAGGAAAATAAAAATGGACGCCGCCACTTTGAAACATCGTGGCCCCGCTTGTTTTGTAGCCTCGCACAGGGATTTTGAATGGAATTTACATTTCATTTACAGTGCTGTAAATGCAATGCAAATGTGTGAGGTGTGTGTGCGTGTGCTTTTGTGCTTGGATTTGACCTTGCTGAGCCCAACAGAATAAGGCAAAGGGCAGCGAGATATTAGTGATACACTTGATATGAACAGCAGCAGACACACAGATAGGGAAGTTAATCAGCAACAAGCTGGTGGGCACAGTTGGCTGATAACAAAGGCATTCACTACTACTAGCTCTTTAATGGCACACACACACACACACACACACACACATACGCACACGCACAAGCCTTTCTTTCACCGCTCCCTGCCTTCGTTTCCTGCTTAACTTGTTCCAGTGTCCAATTTGGCAGTGTGTGAGTAAACCAAACATGAGGGGATTCTTACTGCTGGCGTTGATGGCCTTCTGTCTGTGTGTGTGTATCACTGCAGACACACAACCCGACCGTCAGGGTGACAAATCAATCCCAGAGAAGGATGGCGTGTTACAACTGCAGAAAGGAAATTTCAAGAAGGCTCTGAGGAAGTACAAGCAGCTGTTGGTGCACTTTTGTAAGTGAAAGAGGAAGTTGATCATGGACTACACGTACGGGATTTTGATCCTTATGATAATCACTGTTAAATCATTTTTACCTGATGATTCAGAAAGTGACGAAAGAACAAAAGAAATTGATAATCGCATGTTGTGTGTCTGTGTAGATGCGCCTTTGTCTGGAGATGCACATCGTGTGTCTGCAGCATTCCAAGGAGCCGCCGCACAGCTGCAGGGATCAGAAGTCAAACTGGCTGTGGTGGATGTAACAAAGGACAAGGACCTGGCTAAAGAATTGGATGCAACCGGCCCCCCAGCGATCAGGCTGTACCTCTCTGGAGACAAACACAACCCTGTACCCTGTCCCGGTAACGGCAGATTTAAAATACTACAATTCGGACCAGTAATTAGGCCAAAGCAGCTGATAATTTTAAGAACTAGAACCATTTATGTAACCGTAACTAGCATCTCTGGTTTAGATAAAATGTTTATAGTTAATGGTATAATAGTTGTCTTTTTGGATTGTGACTAAGATCCCCAGACCTCTGCTTCCATTTTGACCTGGCTTAAAAGGAGAGCTGGGTCTGCTGCTGACCTCATCACTGATATTATCCAATCAGAGACCTCAAAGGAGCCGACAGTGGTTGGATTCTTTAAGGTGACCAGTTTGAAAATGTCCCCACCTGGCTTGTAAGAGAGCTTTGTAAAAAATAATGTAATAATGTGTGTGTGTGTGTGTGTGTGTGTGTGTAGGATCTGAAGCACAAGTATGTCGAGGTGTTCTATGCTGCAGCAGTGGATCTTCCTGACATCCACTTTGTTGTGACACAAAACGAAACACTCATCAGCAAATATGACGTCACGCATGATGTCGTACTGCTGCTCAAAAAGGTATTGTTAACTTATTTAAAATTTGTTTTCTGATTACACATACTGCTTATGAAATAAACAACTAGCTACTCTTACAACTTATACTGTTCACATCATGCACAATACAGAAAGTCAATATAATTGTTGGAGGGACATTGTGTCTAACTTTTAAACTTTCTCTTTCTTAGATTTTGTGTTTTGTTTGATACACAGGCAAAACTGACTAAACTTAATTGTCTATTTGTTCAGAACATCTTGGTGTCTTCTATCACATTTTATGACATAAGAGATGTGATCTGAACAAAAAGATCTTTGAGGTCACCCTTAAAGAATCACATTGGATTTTGCATGTTTGGGGTACTTGAACGTCTCACACACTGGCACGATTGTTTACTTGCGCTTGACTCGTTCTCTATAAATCCGGGCTCTCACACAGGTGTGGGCGTAACCCGGTCACGTGACCAAACAGGAAGTATGTAGATACGCGCCATACTTTCATTCAGTGAGTACGCGAATAGCAATTTGGCTAGATAGCATCATGTCTTCCAGGACAGTAAAGACCTGTTTTACACGTATAAATAATCTGGAATACAGGTGTAAAACATCCAGTAAGAGGAAGCGCTCCGCGAAATGTAAATACTGCAACGTATCGATTACTAAGGTGGGCGGCACGACAGCCAATTTCCTCCGACGTGTGGAACGGAAACATAACGCCAGGTACGAGGCTAGCTTATTTACGTAACTTCAGTGCAGCCTAATTGTAGCTAATGTTTGTAATAACTCGCTCCCAAGTCTTTCAGTCACACAAGAATTGCTACCATTTGTTAAAAATCAAGCTACACCTGTTGTACGATTGAATTAAACTAATTGTGCAGATTCTAAGCAAGTGGCGTTATGCTATCTTAACGTAAGATCTTGCTCGAAAGAAGCTAGCCGGCTAACCAGTTACTGGAATTGAATAAATTAAAGTGAGACGTATTATTGCCTTTATCGACTTATTTCCTTCTCTGTATTTCCAAGTTGGTAGAGTACAAAGAAGGGCAACCAACTACAGATGCTGTACAACAAAGTATTGCAGAATTTGCAAAAACTGAATTTGCAAAAGCAGTAGTCTACAGCTTTAGGGCCCGAATTTGTTCAGACGTAGATTAATTCACTCTTAATATATTAAAATAGTTTATTACGTTGCATTCACTTTTATAGGTGGCATTTTCCCCCACTTGTGTGCTTCTTGACAAGAAAAAAAAGATGTGATGGAGTTTTGTTGTTTTACATATTGTACTAGCATGTTTCTTAGTTGTTAAGGCTAAAAAATCTGGAGGTATTGATGTAATACTGTGTTCAATATGTGGTCACAATTAGAATTCTGATTCATGGCCACCATCACTTCCAGGTCTCGACTTGGACTCAATTCACATTGACCTGCACCCCACACTACAGCATGCATGCAGTATACATATGGCGTGCTAATATGTGTATTTGTGTGTGTGTGTCTGTGTGTTTGGTGCAGTCTAAGCTCATCCAGGCTTACAAAATGACCCCTCAGACATCGAAGGAGGAGTTGATCGTCTTCATCACTGTCTTCCAGATGGAGCTCGTCACTGAGTACACTGGACAGGTACAGATTATTGCATACATTGTAGACTTCCTCCCTTACGATGTTTAATGGCCAAACTGTGAGAAATTGCAGTTTTGTATAAATTACTGCTGTATTGATGTATGTTTATACTTTTCATTAGTTGACATTATGGTTGTCGTTAAAAGAAGAAAAAGGGAGCATTACAAATTAGTCTCAATGTTTTTGTCAACATTGGAGAGCTTTTTCTTATGATTCCTTATTGATGGACGGCAAACCAGCTTTAGAACAGTGGACCTGTTCAGACCTGGTATCAAATTCTGATCTCCATTCAAGAGCACATCAAATGTGCCCTCAATTACCTTAGGTCAGCTAGCTCAGACCACATACAGAGGTGGTCTGGGACGCATGAGATTGGATACGTGTGTGTGTCTGAAGGCAATGTCTCCTCAGGACACATTAAAAGACCGCAGGACTGAACTGACACCCAGTGTATAAGCAGAAGTACAGACTAATTTACACACAAACAGCATCATCTGTGTCATAAGGAGCCACATTGTGTTCAGATGGACCAGCAGCAAGAAATAGACTTAAAACTTGGATTGAATTGCACTTATTGTTTTATTTGCCTAGAAAACTTTTAGCACATGTACAATACCAGTATGAGTGTCGTTGTCGTCAACAGAGGAGAAACTTAAAAAAAAACGGGCTGCTGCTCCACAGGCACACAGAGCTTAGCGGATGCTTATTACAACAGAAACTAGATGGTTAATGTCCGACCAGGCAATTATATGTGGACATTTCTAAAAAGGTGGATGTAAATGGTCATGATCAGACATAGCAGCAATGCCAGTGTAAAATAACACCCCACAAGACAAGAAATGATATACAGTAGGTGTTTATTTGCATATAGAGCGGTGGACAGACGTACTTGGAACTGGACACTGGATCGGATAGCTCAGATCAGATTATAATACTTTCATTTTTTCTTTTCTTTTCTTTTCTATTTCTTCTGGTTGTGCGCTGCTTGTTCCACCATTCCAGTTACGGTCTAAGATGCGTGTCAGCTGATTTCACCATTATTTTAATCCTCTCAGTTCTCTCTGATTGCGTCGAGCAGTTTGGAACATGCACATTACCGTAGAATGCACGATTAATTCCTATATCTCAAGGCATCTATGACATGAGTCTGATTATGCTTAGTTTCTTCATCACACTTCTAGACTGTTCCTTTGCACATCTGCCACATCATTTACGTTTTACCCTCTAAATTAATCATTTGTGTAAAATGCCAACTTGTAGACATTGTTCAAGTGCAGCCAACTTAAAATATCAAGACCTGAGCCCCTTGCTGCATGTCTTCCCCCCTCTCTGTATAAAAATAGGAATGCATTTGACCTATGAGTGTAATTAACATGGTATATTCAAATTGAAATGAACTCAGTGCTTCATCGTTTACCTCTGTGGTGCTGTCTGTCTTGTGTTGTGTTCTGTTCAGTCATTTCATGTCATAGCTTATTGCCCGTAAAAAGTAGTACAACAGAAGTATAAAGTGGAAAATGTACAGCAGTGGTTTTGTTATGTTACGCTGTGGAAAACCAAATGAGCAGCCTACTGATAATTGTAATGGCAACGTTTGTGGCAGGAAGGTATTTGGGAATTATAAGCATGATATGCACTCAGTTCTACATGCATTAATCATGTTCTGTTATTGAAGTTTTTCTGTGATTCTGATTTTTGCAGACAGCCGCTCAGATCTTAACCTCGCCTGTCTTAAACCACGCCCTCCTGTTTGCCAACAAAAGTTCCACAGACTTCAAAGAAATCTACTCTGCTTTTTACAGCGCTGCAGGAGCATTCAGGTTGAAGGTAGAGAGCACACACATATACACAGTGGATATGGATTCAGTAAGATTATAACACTGCAGCATTTTTCTTTGTGTGTGTCTGTGTGTGTGGCAGGTGCTATTTGTATTGGTGGATGTGGATGAGCCTCGCAATGGTAGGATACTGGAATACTTCCGAGTTCGGCCCTTTGAGGCTCCTCTCGTCCGACTGGTCAACCTGACAGACCATGTGACCTACCACTTACCCTCTGACACTCTTGATGTGGAGACCATAAAAAAATTCTGCCAATCCTACCTCGAGGGCAAAGCTAAGGTACCCTTCACTCACATCTATTGCATGGTACATGTGTAGTGTTTAGATCACTCACATTAAGAGAGAAAATTCATCAGTTATTAATCCTAATTATCAGTTACTCTTCTTAGTTCTTCTTATCTCAGTCGTGAATTCTCAACAAATTGATCATGATTTCTGCTGGAAGAAATGTTCAGATGACTTAATGATGAATGGAATATTTATTCATAAATATGAATAACAAATGAGTTATTGATGTTAAAATGATTTGATATCAGAACCCGACGAATGAGTAACATAAATCTTTGAATGGCAACTAAGAAATGATTTTTCAGCAATAGTGAGAAGAAGCAGGTGATCATAAAAAACTTGCAAGTGAGTTAGATTGATGCTTTAAAACCTTTATACGACATCAGTTCTCATCTCATCAACTACAACATGGCTGTGCCTTAGTTTAGCTGTCTTCCACCTGTGGTGACCGGACTGTCTGATTAGCTTTTTCCTGGGCACGGCTCTCCACCGAGGGCTCGCCTGGATGGAACGTTTTGGTGGTGGTGCTGAGACTTTCAGACAGTGATGTTTCAGGAGGTCGCTGACCACTTTGCCTTTCCTGTTGTTGAGCAGATCTTGATTAGAAGGCTCCTGAGAGTCCGTCAGTGGTACAGTCTAACATGGAAAGATGATTATTCAGAACTGGAGTCCGATTGGCTTTTAATTTTCTGGGCTTTTTAGTACTTGCAAAAATTGCAGATGGCCATTTGACTCTGATTACAAGCTTTTATGAGGAGGTGTAGGGTCCACTTAGGATACTTAGCAGGGGGAGGTAGAATTATTCAGCGTCATTAGAAAACTTTCACTGAAGTGGAAAAAAGAAAAAAAAACTGACTATATGTAATAACATATTGCATAATGAGTACCATTACTTAAGCTAAAGTTTTAGTTAAAGATTTCTTGATTGTGTACTGTGTGTTAATGTTGAACTTAATATTATCTGAGAACCAGAGAGGGCGCAATCTTGCCGTCCATTTGTCTGCATTTACTCGGATGAGTATTCCATCTGAGAGTATTCCATGCCGTTGTCTTTTGGTGCCAATAAATCCTCAGCACCACAGAGAGGTCCGTTTCCAGAGAAAGATGTTGGTTCCAGCTGTGGAATGTATCTAAGATGGCACTTTAATGACACTGAAGTGGCTTTAAATCTGCACGTGGCCGGCACCATGTTTATTTTAAATTCCATAGAAGGTTTTTAAAGGTTGTAAAACAGATCATCTAGGCTTTCTTAACGACCTCCACTCACCCTTTGATCCTTTGGGGGTGAGTGAAGTAAATATATATAT
>OMNV01013610.1:0-12918 GCA_900303265.1 Brotula barbata
GTGTGCTCCAGATTTGACGTTACTAGATAAATAAAAACACGCAGACATGCCAACCACGACCCACCCCGGAGTCTGTTTTCCCCTAAGCCACGCAGCTGTTGTGCCGTGTTTACATCCAACTCTTATTACACCGTCTAACCGCTGCAGACCAGCCAAGGTGAAGCACACCAATCTGTCACCCTGAGGTTCTCCTGTAATTATAGGATGGTGGTAATCATCTTCAAGACCGTCTCGGGACTGTCGGCAGTCACGGTAATGTAACTTAGACACGAAACGTCTGTTATTGATCGAATATATTATCGCGCGGAACAGGAAGTGCTGCAGGAAGTGTGGCTTTGCCTCAGACATTATCTGGTTTATCGTGATTTCAGTTTGGGAGTTCGGAGCTTTGACACCGGCCACGGGCAGGTCAGTCCGATCAGAGAGCAGGTTCGACAAAAGGTTCCTGTCGAGCAGTGCTTATCGGCCTCCTCTTCCTGAGATTCTCCCAAAGAAAGGAGGTTTGTGCAATTAAAAGAGCAGACAGAGGGCTGACTTGTGAATGGTACAAAGAACACCGCTAATCCTGGTTTCTGGCACACAAAGAACGACCGAGAGCGACGGGGGAGAGGGCAGATTAAAGCAGGGCACGTGGGGAGCGAGCTCGGGCCTCGCCAGCCTGCTCATTTTTTCATTATCATTCAGCAGGATCTGAGCCCATCTTAGGCCTCTGTTTTCTGGCTACGGCAGACATATAATCATAGTCCCTGCCTTTTACAAATCACTTAGGCTGAACTAATATGTTATGTGGATTGCTGCTATTTATAGACACTACACGGGAAGATTAGTCCGTGGCAGTCGTGGCTGATTTGGCAACGTGAAGTAAATAAACAAAGGTGGGTTTTTAATTAGAGGAGCCGTGCGTGCGGCGGAGCTGTTTTGGAAAAAAAACGCTTTGACGCGTCTGAAACGGCTCGAAACGGGACGGTCCGGGCCTTGGCTCGGTCCCCGCCGGTTACATCATTAATTAGCCACGCAGAGCAGTTATGGACAAGGTTGCTGTTATAATAATGTCAGAACTGCTTTGGATGGTTGGTATCGTTCCAGCCTGGACATTCATCTGCCTGCCGTGGTGAATCCATCACAGGTGATATTCCGTTTTTCACCGTGGGCTCGCGAATGACGCTTCTTATTCGTTTGTGCGCCGATGGTGGCGGCGGGAGCTTCAGGGAGGCCTGAGCTGTGGTCAGATGGCGGATGTGGCCTTGCGTTAGTCACAACATTAGCCTTACCTGAACAATCTCCCAGCATCAGCAGATGATAGCACAGGACACACAGTGAAGGTCACAGCATGTTGGCAGGAACCGTATCACTGTGACGCAAGCATTTACTGTACCTCGTACGCTCCATTGTTGTTTTCTTGCATATTTAGCGTTTTTATAGGTAATAAAACGTCCGTAAAGCTCAATTCTTTGTGGATAAATCCATCCATAAATGAAGTCGTTTTCATTTGATTTAACATTTGGGACATGGAGGCTTTAGGGACATCATGACCCACTCGCTCTAAAAGGCTAAAAAGGCAGAAAACACCGCGCAAAGCGTATTATGTGCAGGTTTCCACTTCAGCATTCCTTTTTTTTTTTTTTTTCTTACACTTCAGAGACCGTAGTAACACCGATACATACAGTCACACACACGCAAACCACAACAGTGAGTCAGCGAACTCTCAGACCTGCACACAAACACCTCCGTCAGCAAACACAACGCAACTTCTCACCGTCGGAAGTTTCCGTCCTGCCCGTATCCCTACGCATGTGTCTGCTCGACTCTTTTGTTTGTCACCGGTGTCACCGTTTTAATTCTGAGGCTTATTGTCAGAGATATCGTGCGGAATTTGAGGGAGGAAGCGGCATGTTATGAGTAATGTGCGTGTTATTCGTTCTTTCACAGCTCTGCAAGCTGTTTTTCCTATCAAAGCTGTCACTGAGAAAAGTACAAATTGTTTTTTTTACAGTTCCGAGCTCGCGTGTTCGTATAAATATTCAATATCTTAGCGTGTTTTAATCTACTGGAGGCTTTGTCGGCCTTTATTGTAATCTTTTCTCAGTGCGTCTAGATGATGGATATTGTTGACTATATTCATATCTCAGTTACTGCCTGGCCAAATGATGAAGGAATTTATCCCCCGTGTTCCTCTTAAAAGCCGAGGTTCATCTTTTACTTCTTCTCTCTGGATCGTTTTGTTATGCAGAATGAGATTCCAGCGCTCAGCCCGACGCTCATCAATCATAAATCGGGTCTAAATTTTAATACGACGCTGCTCCCGCACTCGTTAGGTTGGAGGAAGGAGGCAGAGGGGCAGAGGCAGGACAGAGGATGGAGATAGACGATGACAGTATCATGTTCTGTGCTGCTAAGAAACCAGATCTTCATCTTGGCAGGGTTGAGCGATCCTGGGCCAGAGCAGTGGGCTCAGGTGTGCCTGCTCCTCCTCCCCCCTCCGTCTGGGCTCAAGGCAGGTGGGGATGGGCCGCTCACGTTGGCCTGAAACCTTAGAGAAGAGCCGGGGCTCAGGTGTCAGCTAAAGGTTAGCGCTGCGTCCGTTAGGGTGACGTCGAACAAAGGACGGCCTCCTGGACGGGGTGTCTGGTTACGATGTGGCCATGACAACACGAATAAGTGATAAGATTAGAAGCAAAGGAAAAGGCCTTGCAGTGGAATGTAGGGGCCCACAGTTTCCTCAGCAGAGAAGAGGCTGGAGTTACAGTGTCATACAGCGAGCGGCCATTGTTGTTGACCAACATCATTTTCCAAACTGAATTTCCAATGGAATTTCCAGAGCGTTGAAAATTTGTTTTGGAACGACGAGGCCACTGAGAGAAATTGCCAGAAAGCGATGACGTATAAACGAGGTGGCTCCCAGAAATAGAAGCCACGGGTACATTTTAAAGCAGCATTTCTCAGGGTTTATTATTAGAAAACAAAAATTGTCATTTTCTTTATCTTTGACTAATACAGAAGTCACACGGGGACATTTACAAAGACCAGATCCATATCACTCTGACCCATTTATTCAGTAACTGATACGCGCAAGATGGCATGCATTACACAATGCTGCCCTGTTGCAGTGTGTAGTTGGATTTGGTTCAGGTCGGCACCTTCTCATCAAGATATTACCTCATAAACAGGCCAGGCTGATAAAACACACAGCAGTGTGGACTGTGATTGGACATTTTACTGTTACAATTGCATGATGGTCCTCCTGCTGCTATTGATGACGGATAGAATGTCTCGATGTGCTGACGAGCTTTATGTGGAGCTTGCAGGCTCTGATCCGATGCGTACGCGCTCACCTCGACGGTTTTTACGTCACACTATCGTGGTCGAGGTGTGACTCCTCGTGTGTCTTCACTGCTGTCATGTTTGATCAGCTTGTGTTGGATTTTGCATAATCACCAAGGTGATGCAGTAAGGTGATGAGAGGGAGACACACGGGGGGAGAATAGCTGAAGGTGAGAGAGAGAGAGAGAGCAAGAGAGAGAGAGAGAGAGCTCATGTGTCCACGTGCTATGGGCTGTAAGGTAAGTCCTGTCATCGATGCATCCTGTAGCCACCTTATGTAATATTGTGTAACTCTTCACCTCTGCGGATTTGCATACGAGATGCTCGGATTTTAGGAGTGAGCGATGTGGAATGGACGTGTGTGTGCGTGTCTGTGTGTGTGTTTTCACTCACATGTACCTGTAAGTGCTGCTGACAAGGAAAGGCGCCTGCCTCAATAAAAACCATAACGACCAGATTGTTGGTAATGGGATTAATGTGTCCCTGCATGCTGTAAACTGATTTCAATCTTCTTGCCGTGGACAGACTGTACCCAAGGGAGCGGCAGTCTAGCGCCGCAGCGGCGGCCCCTGTCGATACCGTTCCCTGCTCCGGTTATTGATTCCACCGTAATAACACTTGCCCCTCTAACGTTCCTGTTCAGTACTTACGTTGCCCCAGTAATGCAGACAAAGATATTAATCAGGAGTTGTTTTTTTTGGTAATATTCATAATATAAATGCTGCTACGCTGAGAGGAATGGCTGCTTTGACAGAGGACATGTTTTCCCAGAGTGCTGAGGGCCCGATCACATACACACGCGGTCACACTCGTGGAGGAGGACTAAGATCTCCTACCTAAGAGAAAGCAGTAAAACGACAATGGCCTGCAGTCAAAGAGAACAATGATGCCTCTCAGAGCAGCGGGGCAATGGAATTCCCCAAAAAACCACAATTGGGACGTTATGTAATAACTGTCTGATTGAGAACCTCGCATGTCCGATTCCCTCAGATCAGTTTGAGATGATTCAATGCTTTTGAGGAACCGTGTTGTCTATAATACACAAGAAAACAAGCTGCTTTTCCAATTTGTGAAAAAATACCTGCTATATTTATTATGTGTTACGTGGAATCATCAAAGGAATCATCATTAACATCAGATGAAGGCAGACTTAAGTACAATTATTCCATATAAAAGTAAAGGCCACACAGAAGGTAGAGACATTTTTGACAGATTAGCTCATAGCCGGCCCAAATATGGAGAACAAAATCAACTGCAATGTCATGGATTCTAGTGAAGTCGCTATTTTAAACTTTTAAAGAGACAAAATATGGAATGTGTTTGAATAGAAATGTAAGACTTTGTCAATCTGTCTTCATGCTTGACCTCATTAAACTCGTTCCAGTTCGGCCCTTCAGGGAGGATGGTAATTAAAATGATGGTCCACAACTTAAGAAAGGAATTTTCTTAATTATTCCAACGTGGTCTATTTTTAGATTCTCACACTGTCCCTGACTCACCCCGAGGCCATGTGGCCTATTTTGTAGGTTTTCACCCAAATCCCATTCAATCACATAGACTGTGGATTAGACCAGGCTAAAGTCATGCGCATGTCACAGAGACAGCTGAGTAATTCACCAAAGAAAAGCCACACCGTCCTGCTTTACACGCCTCATTAGGCTTTTGATTTGGATCGAAATGCACATTTTGGTGTAAAGAAAAAAGATTTCTGTTTAGGGAAATCACGGTTGTTGATGATCAATGATTTTGTGTAATTTGTCATAATCCCCATCCTCACATTGCGCTGACATTTGAAGACAGATTAAAAGGACGTTGGGAGATGTCTGTATTTTGATTCTTGCTCAGACTAACCCGTGTCATAAAAACAAGACGTTTGCGTACCTAATCAGACTCCCCAAACCTGACGTGATGACAGATAAATATCAGAGGACGGCTCGTTGGAAGAGTTTTTGCTTCTGTTTTGATCACATGCCTAATCTAATCTAACAGTTGTTGTTGTTTTGGGTGAAGCTGAAGTTTCTGCTTCAGCACATTTGCGTAACAGCGTTAACGCGCAATATGAGGCTCTCAAATGCTTTGACCGTTACGATGGGCAAATAATAGAGGAATCATGCATCACCATAACAACCACCTGTGGTACATCACCATATCTGTGCAGCCACAGAGATAAACACAACCCTGTAAGGCATCCAAACCGCTACTGTACCAAAGTTTTATCGATATCTGAGATCTAAAACCTACCAACCTATGTCAAATATACAGTATATATAATATATGTCGTTATAACTGCTACTGCTACTATTATTATTACCATATTATTATATACTGTATATATTTATTGTATTATATGTAGCATATTATTTTTTTCTTTCTATCTATCTATCTATCTATCTATCTATCTATCTATCTATCTATCTATCTATCTATCTATCTATCTATCTATCTATCTATCTATCTATCTATCTATCCATCTATCTATCCATCTATCTATCCATCTATCCATCTATCTATCTATCTATGTGTGTGTGTGTCTCTTTGTGTGTGTGCGTGTGTGTGTGAGAATGGACCGTGTGATGGACCAGCACGCTCCAGTTAAGACAGACCATGGACAGACAGATGGAGCCGGATATTTACATACTACCCCCTCCTCATCTTCATCACCTTTCTGTTCCTCTGCCGCTCCATCGGTCTCTGCGCGTTATTGTTCCGCCGCCGTCCCTCGACCCAGATGAACCCTTATCGACGCTGCCCACTCAGCCCGCTCTTCATCCCCGCGGCCGACGGCTCTTTTGTTCACATGATGGCGTGTCCTGACCGCTAGCTGGCTCTGCGCTTCAGCTGCGTCGCTGAAAGTGAGTCAGCGATGTCCTGTCGTCACCGTAATGGCAGCCTTTCCATTACCATCAGGAAAATAACTGCCTCATTACCCATGAGGCAATCTGCTGAACCACAGCCAGCGCTACCAACTCTCGATCGCACCTCTTTGCGTGTTACTTCTCTGTTGTTGACCCTCGAAATGTTGATGTGTTTAAAGTGAATCTGCATATTTTGTTCAACCTTACAGACTAAAAAGGACCAGGGGACGGACAGCCAAGGATAGAGGCCCAGGTGTTACATAAAGGTGACGCAGCGAGACAATAACGACAGCAACTTGTTGTTTCACTCCAGCTAAGTTGCGGCTATTTGAGAACGGTGACTTCACGCGACCTCCGTACGGTCTGATTAGTCTCCGCTCAGCCCTCTAAAACACGTTAAACAGATTTCTCCTGTCAGCGCTCCGGCTTTACCTGCATTCCTGCTGCGACTGAGCTCCACGCTGACAGTAACGAGGGAGATCTCAGGCAAAACGCAGCTCTGTGAGAAACCCCGAGTTGTGTATTGTTGAGAATCCAAAACAAGAACACGCTGTTCTCTCTCACCTGTTGTCCAACAGCTGTCACTCGCTCGGCAGCAGAAGCCGAAATGTGTGTGTGTGTGTGCGTGTTTGTGTTCCTGCTTGTGCCTGTATAACCATTTTATCTCTGCTGACAAGAAAATGGTCACTCTTCAGCGGTGCGCAGGTATGTCCGGTGCTGCCCGTCGTTGTTTTACATCGCGTGCGTTTGTGCGTGTACTACCACGGTACTACAGTACACAGACCGCAGATAAATACCATCTAAAGTAGTAACAGTGTAAATAATCCTACAAACAATGCCCACAGTACATGTACGGTCACTCGCTCCCCAAGTGCGCACACCTAAACACACAAATGAGAGCGAAGGGAGCGGCTCGCAGCAGGGAACATTGCGACGGCAGACGAGCAACACGTGTAACTCAACACCCCTCTCCTCTTCCTCACTTCCCCTCCTCTCCCTCCTCTCATTCCTTCAGGATGTCCGCTCATAGAGGACCCCATAAATTAGTGATCAGCACACTCACTTGTTACGCGCCGAGCGACCCGCGGGCGCGTCGGCGGGCGCGTGCGTGCGGGCACGGATTTGAAAACATAGCGTGCGTGCCTCGGTGACACGCGATCCGAGAGCCTTTTACTCTCCGCGTCCTCGGGGGCCAAAACAGAGGTTTTCAGCGAGGGGAGCGAAGTGGCGTGTGTGTGTTTCAAACACGGCCTTATCGGTTATCGCACATGGACTTTGATGACATGCAGCGTCGTAATTGCTGGCTGAGCCTCATGGAAAATTCACGCTTTGAATAGAGGCTTAAGTGAGCTGTGCAGATAGGCCAAACAAGGCCTCTGTTGTCATTCAGCAACTAATTATCATTAAACCCCAATCAGCAGAGTACGCAAACAAAAACAATAGGAGCCTGGGAACTGTAAAGTGCTGTGAAATTAAAGCAGCGGTTCAATCAGACGCTGGAAAAGCATTTGATTTGGGACTTTATTTACATCAAAGATTGCAGATTGTTGACCTCGGCGTCTCCTCCCTTTTATTTCCATGAGTGTACACGCGGGGCGTTGGCGGCCCTTTGTTTGTTCAGCATTGTGTCTTGTGTGTCATTTGTGCCTTTTGCGCTCCTCCTATTTAAGTGGCAAAGAAACAACTCTTTAGTCGGTGACTCTTTATTTGCTTCATAAAAGCGTAATAAAATGACACGACGGCGCTTTGAAACGCAGTTTGAAGTTTCCGACCCGTTCCTCGAGATCGTCGGATTCGTAAAACACACGCAGGACGGCTAATGAGACGGCAGCGATCGGAGCGCGGATTGATAGCCGTGCGTTGACGCGACATTCGTTTATCTTGACAGCCTTCGTGTTAGTTTTGACAGGTTTACGACAGTTTTACTCCTGAGCTGAATAAATTAAACGCGCCGCCATTATGTCTTAAGCCAGGTTAATTGTCGGCGTTAACCTTATTCGTCTCTGTGGAAATAATTGGCTCTGACAATCAGTGGACCAGTTCGCATACCAGACTGGTAGAGTTGAAAGTTTGCGAACAAAAAAAAAAAAAAAAAAAAAAGCGATTGTTTGGACTCCACCGTGTGTTTTGGTGAGAGAGTTGATTTTAAATGAGCAATGGGCTGTTTTTATATGTCCGTTCAAAACATCCCTCTCCTCCCCTTGGGCTTTCTTCTCTTCTAATAAGTCCTTTAATTGTTGATCCTATCTAGAAAAAGGAGCAAAATATATATGAACACACTCCCAGATGACCTCATTTCCTCGCGTCTCCTTTACATGCACCGTGTGCGGTGAACTAGAAACCTGACTAAAAATGGTAGCACAGTGCCCGAAGGGGAAATCACCTCTGAAGTTTGGCCGGTTATCACAGAGCATTTAGGGAGGAATGGACGTGTGAGAGGCAGCGAGAGGCGGAGGAGGGGGGGGGATGGGTAAAAAATGTTATGCTGCGATTTCTGTCACAGTAGAGCTTGCATGCGCTGAATCATTAGCATCTCCACATGTGTCAGACAGGTTGATCACGTGACGTCCCCACAGAGACACAAGGAGGATATTAAGGACCATAACCAATATAGATAGATAGATAGAAAGATGGATGGATGGATGGATGGATGGATGCTGCCTGTAGATGATTTCAGTTTCCAGTTTCATAAAGAGCCTCATTCTTCCATGACAGTTTGGGTATAATTATTGACATTTAGCACTCACACCGATGCTGAAGTGTTTATTTGCGTTCCGAGTTACATGCCGCGATTGACGCCATTTTTACGATGAATATGGAAGTAACACCACTTCCACCTTCACGTTACTCAAGTGATGTTTACCCCGAGTGATACGCAAATATGTTGAATGAATACACGGATTTCTTAAATGAGACACCTCTGCGGCTAAGTTGCGACTCGTAATTTATACCCCTGAGTTTTGAGGGAATCGGGATGGAATGGAAACAGAAATCGAGCAATTATTTCACTGTGCTGACTTCAACAGACGCCCAGCGTTTTACCCGTCACTCCTCCATCCTGGTGATAGCTGCGGTGTCAGCCGATCCGGGTGTCTGTCTGTACGCTGTGGGAATAATTCAGTCTTCTGTCTCCCACTCACTGGAAGAGAGCCGTCAAATATACTTGGACAAACACCAAACTGTGTTCCGCAACGATTCGGTCGCATAGATTGTCTGCGAACGTCCATCTTTGTGTTTGTCTGTCGACCATCTTGCCTCTCAGAAATACGGTTACAGCCGTTTATCCGTCAGTGGTGTGGAGATGGTCGGTTAGGTGACAAAAAATAATGCGGTTTTATTTTGTCTTCGTGCTGCTGTGCAACAAACGTCTCTCCCAGCGGCCCTCAACTTTCCCTGCAGCCCTCCCACTGAGCTGCTTGATTAAGTTCACAGAAGAGAATGCCAGTTTGGTGCCCATGGAGAGGACCGAGAAACAACTGGGAAATGTGGGAATAAACAGTGGGGCGGATTTAATTCAAGACAGAGGGAGGTGTGGAAGGACAGGGGGGAGAGTGGGAGAGGTAAAAAAATTGGAAAACAGGACAGTGGAGGAGACAGATAAACAGCGTCAGAGAGGGATTCTTCATCTCGTTTCCCCATTAACTCGATATCAACCGAAATGGTTGCCGAAGAGTCACGGATAGTGTTCAGACAGAGGTGCATGTGCCTGAATAAATAAAGCGTTGCTCTATCTGATCCATCACCAGTGATGAAAGACGTAAGCTGACAAACTCGTTGATCCATCGCTGCTGTCCTCCTATTCCATCACATCAGCATCTTATCATCAGTCTCTCTCTCTCTCTCTGTGTGTGTGTGTGTGTGTTCTCTACAGGAGAGGTTCGAGGCTTTGTTCAGGAGCTACGACGAACAGACGTCATTCCAGATGTTCAAAAGCTTCCGGAGAGTCCGAATCAACTTCAGCACCCCGGAGGCCGCCGCCCGCGCCCGCATCGAGCTGCACGAGACCGAGTTCAACGGCAAGAAGCTCAAACTCTACTTCGCCCAAGTGAGTGTCAGCTGGAAATGGAAGAACGTGTGTGTGTGTGTATCATTCGTTCATTAAATTAATCCGGTTTGCTTATAAAACGCAATGCAAAAATAGATCATAATCTTGTTAATCTGGTTTTTCATCATCAGTGTGAAAATTGTGAAATGTGTGTTTTCTATTTTAATACTAGAATGTTAATTTATATTGACAAGAAATCCAAAAAAAAACATAAACAAACTGACTGGTTTTAATAAAACTGAAAAAGATTTAACTAGAATATAAATAAATTAATACATATATGAATAAATATGCAAAAAACTGACTTGATTCGAGATTTTCCCCACAGAGAATATCTGGAGGTCTCACCTTTTAATTAAACGCAAAAGAGAACACAGTTGGAAGGAAGAATGATTCACGTTAACACGCTCAAATCTGTCCTTAAACATCATAAATCAAGCGTTAATGTAAACAAACACAAATATACACACTAACCGTGGCCTATTTTCTCCCTGAGAGCCACATTTGCCAAATTCCTTGACCCACCCCGCTTGTCTTTCACACGCTGTCACTCTCATGATTGAACACTAATGAGTGTGAGCTGTGAGTAACAGAGTGAAATAAACATATTGTTGATATTTGACGTGTTTTCTCATAGCCATAGTAACAAAGGGGCAAGCAACAAATAAGATAAAGATAAGTGAAGCTGTTATCACATATTTGTCTCACACTACTTTGAAGTGTTGCAGGAAAATAACACACACACACACACAAACACACACACACAACACACACACACACACACACAGATGGCAGATGTGGGTGATTATGGCAAGTGACAGCCAGGATATCATTCAAATCAGAGTAATCCCTCATGCGAAAGAGAAACATCTCTCAAACGTCGTGTGCTTTATAATTAGATGCAGAAGTAGATAATAACAGCATTGAGGCACCGATGACATTCACAAAGAGACACTCGTATCGGTTTGACCTCCACTTTAGACGGTCGCAGCCACCATTATCTCATTATCTCATTATCTGATAGGTCCAGAACGGCGATGAGGACATTGACAAGTCGTACCTGGCTCCACCCCAGCCCGTCAAACAGTTCCTGATCTCACCGCCTGCATCGCCCCCGGTGGGCTGGAGCCAGAGCGAAGACGCTACACCTGTCATCAACTACGACCTGCTGTGTGCAGTAGCCAAGCTAGGACCTGGTTAGTACACAGACACACACACACACTCAGATATGCAGTGTTAGATTGGGGACACAGGCTGGAATGATGATGTTTGTGTCTCTGGCATCCATCAATCCACTCCTCCTATAGAGGATATATAAATGAAACAAATCTGCTTGATTTTTTTTTTGGGCTATTTGTGTGCGTGTGTGTGTGTGTGTGTGCGCCATGTTCACAGGTGTGCCAAAAACACAAGCTGCGATGACCTGGGTAGAGGGAAAGTGATGATTTTTGATGAAAACTCATTCGTACCAGAAGTTCTATTTCATTCTCTGACTGTTCCAGAATTATATAAAATATATATATATATACAGTACGCACTATTTCCTTTTTACAATTTCTATCTCCAAAAATTTTTCCGCAAGTACAGGAAACGTGTAGGCAGGACAGCTCAGCACCTCGGCACAGTTGGAATCAGACGGTTTTTCCCTGCAGAATGTTTCCCTGGCAGCTTTTCTGCTCTGTTTCATGTTGCCACAGTCTGCCTGGCTGACAAGATTGCAGATTGCGGTAACCTTTATGAAATGTCACCTAGCGCAGGAGACGAGGTGTGCCACGTCTCCGCGTCTGGCAGCGTCTTCCGTGTGTCTGTGCGTACCGTTAGACTCCTAATATAAACGATTTCTGTTGAGTTTGTTGTGTAACACGCAGTCTCCGTCCACGCAAACATATCAATACGCACAACCACACACTCCCACGCGCGCCGTCCAGTCCGCAGAGAACCGCTTTTGCCACATCCGACTGTTACCATAGAAACAGAAGGCATCAGGAAATGGCTTTGTCCTTTGCTTCACATCCTGGCATGTGAAATCAGATTAGAGCCGGGCTGCAGCACGGCGCGTTGACTCCCTCTGTCAACTCCCCGTGGTAACAGCAGGACTCGATTCACTGTCCGTCTCTGTTTGGCACCTCGGTGGAAAGCCACCAGGCCAATTTCCTCCTGTCTGATCTGATCTCCATGGCAACTGTGATACAATCAAGCATGTTTTTCAATCCGAGGCGGCTGAGTTTGACAATCAGACAAATGCTGCTGCTCAAAGCAAAGCTGTTTTGTTTTCCTTCTAATCCAAGCCCTTCCGTCTGAGTGCCGGTCTGATCTTGAGCCTGCGGATTAACGGTGAATGTGTTTCGTGCCGTCCTCCCAACAGAAACGAACGCATTTGCGTGATTTTTTGTTTTTTTTCTTCTTCTTCTGTCGTCACTTAAATAAAAAGGTTACGTTTTGAGATGTTGTACTATTTGGGCAAAAAGTGACTCAGACCTCCTTTTCTCCCTCCCCTCCCCCCGCACCTCCGTGTCCTCAGGTGAGAAGTACGAGCTCCATGCGGGGACCGAGTCCACCCCCAGCGTGGTCGTGCACGTCTGCGAGAGCGAGACAGAGGAAGACGAGGCGGCGCGGCCCAAGCAGAAGATCGTCCAGACCAGACGCCCCGACGGGCCCGCTAACGTCATCAACTAGAGAGGACCCACGTCCCCCCCA
>OMNV01013610.1:18043-45446 GCA_900303265.1 Brotula barbata
GAGGCTCGTGTAACCTTGAGGCACGTCCTCTACCACACTGTCTCCTCTTCTCCGTGACACAAAAAGAGCTCTCTTCACCAGAGTGGGGAATTCCTCCTCACAATGACCCTCACTGTCTTAGTCACCCAATGTACGGCCGAACACGGTGATGTGTGTGCACCTAAGGGGAACAGATCAGGTTAACGGGGGCCTCGCGGGTGCTAATGGGACCAGTGGAGATTCCTTCAAGGCACTTCCTGCGTCACTGTATCAGTTGCTCAGGAATCTTAAGTGATGCATTAGTCCTGAGCTGATGTATTAGTGGTTTGTAAAATGACTCCTGGAAGCTATGTTAACACATACAAAGAGTACTCGGCACATATAATGGATTTACTTTACCCTAACCATTTACCTCCGACTTTACATTCAGGTCTGAGGCAGGGTGAGTCATAAAAAAGGAAGGTACGGTGAGTGTAAACTGTTTTATCTCCAGACGGAACGAGCTAAGGGTGGCCACCATGCTGCTGTTTGGATGACATACGATAAGAGCCGGCA
The DNA here is from genome assembly GCA_900303265.1 of Brotula barbata. Lineage (NCBI taxonomy): Eukaryota > Metazoa > Chordata > Actinopteri > Ophidiiformes > Ophidiidae > Brotula > Brotula barbata. The sequence continues at coordinate 18,578 of OMNV01013610.1, forward strand.
TAGGATCTATTTTTATATGTTAACAAGGCAAGAATAAGAGTTTTGACAGTATTTTGAGTAGTTTTCCATCAGAAAGAACAACAGTTACTGACAAGATGCCCACCGGATGATTCTAAAGAACGCCAAGAAAGAAGAAAATCTACCATGAAAGGAGAAAGGAGAGAGAGAGAAAGTGAAATATAAGACTCCTGATCCAAAATCCAGTCCAGTATTTGGCTGTAATGCACCAATAACCTTGCTGGCCAGACTCCAATAAACTAGAAGAGGAAGAAAATGTGCAGATACTGTTAACTAACTCACTGTGCTGTGATATTGTTGCTCCTTTTATGACACTTCAAACAGCTGGCGAAGACGCAGCAGCAGTACAAACATCTGTACAGATGTCATAATTGGATTTGTGTCTTTCTTTTTTTTTTTGCTCAAATGTCCGGCATCCTCACCATGAGACACGCCTGAATATATTTGCAGCCAAATAATCTGTTACGTCAATAGGATCCAATGAAGGTATGCGTGGCATTTCAAAGTCGATTTGATGGCTTTAATTGCAGTGTAATTAACGTTTTAGATTGCGTGTAAACTTAATGACTTTGCGAGAATGGAACGGACAACCCAAAATGACATCATCAAGTCTCATTTTCCTTTCTTTGTTCTTCCTTCTTGCTCCTGTGCACATCTTTGGTGTTGTCAGTGTCAGAGTCAGATTTCACACCACCTGACTGAAGTCCACCATGAACTGAAAAGTCTCCGACTCACTCAGACTATGAGACATTCTGTCAGGGTCGACTCAAAGTGGAATCCCATATCATGTCTCTGACCTTGGATAACGGTTACTACTGTTTAAAAGTGACCTTTGAACCACAATGATCAAACAAACAAACAATACATACAGTTTGTGGGTATTTAAAGCTTCTGTGGAATATAATCCAGAGGTTTAGACTTTTTCTTGTGTAATGAATGGTGTTGGACACAGAAATACAGGAATAGCAGGACTGTGCGAGCACGGTAAACAGCACGGTCAGCCCATTGGATGAAGCTGAACAATGTACGTCTGCACAAGTGAAGTTTAGTTACACTTTCTCACAAAGGCACAACACTGACTCGTTTTATAATCATGGGCACTACCTGACCTGCAGGTAATATGAGGCTTGGTGCTGATGGCTTACTGGCACCGTTTGAGAGAGAGAGAGAGAGAGAGAGAGGGAGGGAAGGATGTACTGTACTTTTCTCATTCCGAAGTAGGTGTACATACTAATCCTATCACTCATCCAAACATGTCCAGGTGAGGAAAGTGGATAAATCAAGAGAAAAAAGAAAAGAAAAGAAAAGAAGGAGTTATATCTTTTCTATGAACACACCTTGTACCCTTTGGACAAATTAAAGAATCCACATGGTTAATTTTTAACCCAGTCACACAAAATGAGTTCATGGGAAGATGAATGGAGCGATGAAAACATTACTGAACGGCACACACTCGGCACACACTCGCTGAGTCTGCCTACGTTGGGTGCTGCTGCTGGTCTCCATTAATGAGAGGTTGTGATTTAATCTGCACCGGGACTCCTCCTGGATTGTAACCTGCGAGGTGCTGCTCTCATTGTGCTAACAGGGCCACGCCCTCTGCACTTCATGTCGGACTTTTAGAGGATGTGAGCCAGTCTGATGAGAGAGTCAGCGTGGAGAGGATCTTGGCATTTTGATCCGTGGCTGCGGCACGCCTACAGGGCCAGGCAGAAAGACTAGAAAAACAAGGTGCCTCAGATAATAACTCTCAACCAGGAGGAGCTCTGGCATCCTCCTCCTCCTCCTCCTCCTCCTCGTCCTCGTCTTACATCTGATCTGAGGCATCTCTGCTTGTTTTACCTACTCTGTGTGAGCTGCTCCAATCTGTGTGTACCTGTGTGACTCCTTCTTTCTGGACTGGACTGTCTGAACTCTAACTTGGAGGAGTTCTCCCTCATACTCTTCACCGGTGTTTACCTCCACAACTTCACATTAACAGACCTCTACCTCTGGACTATGCCCCCTTCAGTTGGCTGAGAGAGGGGGCGAGGTGCTGCTTAGAGGGTCTTGAGCCCATTCAAAGAAGAGACAATTAGGTAAGTTCAAAGTTACACTCATCACTGTTCGTCACTGTTCTGCATGGTAGATGAAATGTTAGCTTTCACACTGTGAGCTGGATTTGTTGGTATACGTGTAAGATTGTGTGTGTGTGTGTGTGTGAATGTGGTGGGGGGGTTCTCCGGGGCAACGTGGCGAGACAGCAGGTGAGTCTCAGGTGAAACGGAATAGCTGACATTCCACAGAGCTCTGTCCTGTTCTGTTCTGTTCTCTGTTGCTATGCTGGCCTGAGGAGGACCGGATTTCATTTTCTATTTTCCTATCTGCTTTTGTATCTCGTATTGACACGTCGCTATAATATCGAACGTTATTTGTGCCTACGGTGGCAGAAAGGGACGACTGCACGTATGTGGAGTTTCTATATCATATCAGTGATAATTGACATTAATAGTTATATAAGAAATCAAGTCTTTGGTGAGCTGTGTTCTTCAGGTTGACATTAAATAATGATTTCTAGGAATAGTGTCTGTTCCTCCGATGAGTTTGGCTCATCTTCACTCGCTCCCTTTGGCCACAGTGATTTCTGTTCACATGCCAGCTGTGACTGGATTACAAACACAGCTGGATGGAATACTGAGAGTGTGTGTTTGGTCGCTGAGCCAGGGTTCAGTTGGTATTAATATCGTATCAAGTGTACAACGAGGGTAATGAGAATATGCAGTATACCTCCACCAAGGCTGAACGACAAATATGGCCTTAATAGAAAGAAATGGTATGAACGTGAAACTTAAAACTTATGAATATGTAGCTAATTTCTAATTTGACAATAATAATACAAAAAAATTTCAACAATAAATGTCATTATAAGTATGACATCATATATTATATCCTGTGTCATGTCAGAACTGGTGGTAGTTGCAGATTTGTGCGTCTGAATTGGAAAAGCTTCACGTTTATTCGTCCTGATTTGTAGGAATTTCCAGGAATGTGCTGTTCAGGCGTAAAATCATAAAACGACCATAAAGCATGGGAAGACTTTGAATTTGTTATTGCTGCATTCCCAGCCACACTCTTTGTGTTATCATCGATTGCCCGTCTGCGGCACATTTTCGTCAGATCTCCTCTTTTATGTCTACTTCATTCATATTTCTCTGTTTATTTATGTAAATTGCCGTCTACTCTAACTGTGCCAAAGACCTGACACTTTTTAAAAAAAGGTCACACGTTAATCCTCTTTTAATGTGACATCTGGACAACATTTAGCCGAGTAAATTGCGTATCAGACTTGAGACAGATGACCTCTCCGCTGTGAGTCTGCATGGCTGCTCCTCTAACGAGAGCAGAACTAATAGCTCCACCTGTGTCTTATTAACCGGCTCAGATTGACTGCTTAAATATTGACTCAGGCCGTCATTTGATGAAGGTCACGCTTTGAATGTGTTTATGAACCGGTGGGCAGCAGACAAGGTGTGTGTCACTGTCTGAGTTTGTGTGTGTGTGTGTGTGTGTGTGTGTGTGTGGATGTAGGAATAGTCCAGCCCTTCAGCAGCTTTACCTGCCATGTTCTCTTATAGAAAGAGGAAAGTCAATTGTTCCTGTTTTGTGATGAGCGTCTGCCTTGTGTGAACACAGCAATAAATAATTTGTTTGCTCAGGGAGTAGGAGAGGATATTGAATCTGCAGTGGAAGTGAATAGCTGCAATCTGTGGAACAATACACAAACTATTATTACAGCAAAGACCGGGCAGGCCACTGAGGGCGTAGATACTTGTGACATTAGAACAACTGAATCACGTTGGTTACAAATGCCTTCCTACTGAGACGAAAATATGTATCTACAGTCCTGATTTTAGACTTTGGTGTAGTTTTGATTTGAATCGTTGAATTAAATATTAATATTTTCATGCAGCAGCCATAAGAAAACACACAGCTGTAGACAGAAAACACACCTAAATAACGAAAAAACATAAAAACGCAAACAAAAGTTAAATCTAAATCTAACAAAGTATAACCCATCTGCTCCAAATGTAATCTGATTACCTTCTTGTGTATCCTCACAGTCGGTACATGTACATATTTACATGCATGCTACTATAACATTAGTCTGTTCAGTGATAGAGTGTAATGTAATGTAAAAGTGCTGATTTACTGTTTTTTTAGCTGTTATTCTTACATGAAATGTGTCCACATGCTGCAATAATCTTATAATATCTCTGCGTTGACAGATAACAAATCCATGCAATTATTGACATTCTATAAATTCTAAAATAATCCTCCATTTTTGTGTGATTTAAGCGTGTAAGTGTTCAGATGTTGCTTTCTCGTAAATATGGATATGACAGAGTTCTCTTTGTTCGTCATAAGAAAAAAAAGGAAGTGAAATATATTATATTTCATATTTGCTCTGTGACACCAACAGTGATGCTGTTAGAATAGAGAAGCTGCCTCAGAACTTCTCTCTCTTTCACACAAATTATACTTTCGTGGAATACGCTACAACACTGTCAATGATATGGAGGATGAAATTTCTAAGAGATCAATAGAGCTTCATCAAATCCCCCAAATTTGAATTCTGTATGCAGTTTACAATGAATAAACATGTGAAAAATCTATATGATCAACATGATATTCATCCTTTAACTGAAACTTTACTCTTCATTACTTAAGTGATCTTGTTAATTGATTTATCAGATCTCACATTTAGCCTCCATCCGTCCAGCCATCACATGTTCACGTTCTTATTTTGCTCTCCGTGTTGCCTCCTTGCTGTGTCATCAAATTAATGGTGTAACCCACCTCCTACACCGTGTGATCGTTTTGCCACTTATCAAAAACTGTCCCCTCTGCAAATAGCAAACATGATATATGTCACTGCTAATCTCTGGATTAATGATATGTCAACAATGGTAACTTGGTTGGGCAATATTTGCTGTTAAACAAAAGGGTGGATAAGAGAGCACAGTACCTGAGCGTGGAGTATTAACGATAAGATTCAGTTGTCATCTTGTTGTTATTAACATAAATTAAGTTTTCTGAGAAACGTGGAAATGGTTCGTTTGACTTCCTGTTTGTAGACGCGTTCACTCACGGCTGAGGAAATACTTTATCCTCTCTTACTGGATAATAATTCAGGCAAATGTGAGTCTGGAGCAGAAATCTGCAAAATTAGATAGATAGTGTTTGAGAGAGATAAGTGCTGTGTCCCTCTGAGCTTCATCCACTTTCATGCCTTTGTGGTTTCTATAAGAGCACGAAGAAGAGCAGAGCTCATGTCTGTCTCTCTTTGGCTGCCGTCTCAGACAGTTGAATTAATGGTGTTGGGAGCGACTCCAGTCGAATGGCTTTCAACCGCTCCTCATTACCACCATGAAATTCTATAAATTGAGGCCACAATCAAGCCGTGGGCCTGGAAAATTGAGCAACCGAATGAACAACTGCGTATTTCATTGTGGATTTGAATATCGTCCATTTGAATACAATCTGATTTTCCGTGTGACGGTTTTTCCAGCTTTTTATATCAGATGCAAATGTTGTCCAAGCACCTGTTCCGATTGTTCGGCAAAGCTTTGTGTCAGTTTAATGCACAGGTTAAGTGTAGTCGGAGTTTTAATATGCCAGATTACTGTTTTCGTCCTCCATCTCTTGTCAGTAAAAAGGAATTTGTTCCAAAATGAGATGCACGCTGTAATTATGCAGCCTGCCGTTTCTCTGACAAAGCCACTGATGGCGGAAAATTACAATTAATGATGGTACTTTTCAGAGTTCATTGGGTGATTTTCATCCTTGTCCTCAACGCAGTGCACAATAGTTCTCTGTATTCTTGTGTGATCTGTCGGATGACATCATCAGATCGAAACAGGGCAGGTAGAAACGGCTTTGAATGACTCATTGGCTTTATCACCTGTTCATTACACTTTTTTTGTCTTCTTTTTGTTTTTTTTACATTTCAATATGTGAAAACGAACACCTACATCCTTTTTTAAGTGGAAACTGAAGTGCAGTTTACTTATTTCTACTATTACTTTGTTATCTAATCAGTTTGGGTGAATTTCTTGTCAGCGTGTGACATCTCAGCGAAGGGAACGTTTCAGTTACAGGGACAACCCCGACCTGGATCCGTGTACGGGCTTTTTCCTCAACAGTGTCAGGGATCCTCCTAAACGAAAGAGCGTCACTGTTCCACCTGAGTAACTCAGATGAAGATCGAGATGAGGATGCACTGAAATGTATAAAACCAAAATATTGGTACAGATTTCAACATTTATAGTCACAGAGTCTCATTATGTTATAATGACAAACATAACTTTTACTTTATTATTATTTTTTTTTTATATATCAAAATAAATATGTAGTCTATGTAAAGCCTGCTGCAGTGTGATATTGTGTCTCTACATTGTTTCCAGTACAGTAAAGTTTGTTAGAGGTCTTAAATTTAACTTTAATATTCCTAAGATTTTAATATACTACACAATTAAAATATATGAGTCTGTCCTGATCTGAGATCAAAGATTTTGATATTTGTTATATGTCATGCAAGTGAGATCTTGATTTTCATAGCAGGCTAAAAGAGGGGTCGTTCAGGGGTCGTTCTATGTGCACAGAGTGTCTTTATTCACCATCCATGCCGCTGCTGTAAGCTGAATATGTCATAATAACGTCCTGTAGGCTCTATATCAACACATTATTGATATATTTACACTCACTTAGCATTTTCAACACTTATCATTGCACTCTGCGGGCTAAAACTCCTGCAGAAGTATTCACAAAGAGCTCACGCAAGATCCCCGTGTTCTGAGTCACAACTTCACACTGTGAGAAGTAAAGCCAGCACCGACTGACATAACATTTATCCGTGGACGTTCGCACTGTATTTCTGCATCGCTCTGCCCAGCGCCCGCTCGTGAAAGACAAATGCTTTCCGGCCGTAGCCGCCGTGCAGCTGGGCCCCTTCGGCGCCGCTGCGCTGAAACGTGCCTAAGTAGTATTTTAAGAGATGACAGCTGAAGTACGATGGTAAGAAACTAAATGTAGGTATCACAGGTGCAAACAGGCCCGTCTCACAGGGGGAATTTTGTCTTGCGGCTGACAGAAGAAGCCCAGGTGTTACTAATAACTTCCATTTACGCGTGCCAGTGAGCGAGCATACGCGGAGCCTTGGCCTACATGGAACGGAGCCTTTATTAATGTCTGCGCTCACATTTACCTTGAAATATGCGATGCTCAAGGTTTCTTCTTCCTGCGTGTTCCTATAACATTACCCATGTCTGCCACTCATCCAGCTACTGTATCTACATTTTTCATCTGGTATTTCCACATCATTTCCTCATTCCCCTTATTTCCTCCTCTGACACTTAATTAATCAATTAAATGTGATTGTTTCCTTTTCGCAGGTTATTGCTGAAAATGCAAGCCTCAACTGTGTCACCCTTGACCACAACAAATACAACCATCACCAAGTCCAGAGAACAAATCCTCATCCAGAGTAAGGAGTGTGTGTGCGTGCGTGGATGTTGATGATACACCTCTGTGGGTGTGTTTCGCCATCAGAGCACGGTGTGCCTGCAAAGTTCAAACCCAAGAGACATTATGTAAATACGATAAGCAAGAGTTTTCCATGGATCAACCCACTGCGTCATCTAAATGCTTTATAAGGGAGTGGCACTCATGCAGTTAGTAGGAAATATTTGCCGTGTTCTGTTTGCGTGAGCAATACTGTTGCTTAGTTACAAAAGGATGTACAGTAAAAAATCATTTGTGGCAGGGGGAGTGAGTAAAGTGGAACAGAAACAGCTAAAAATAACCTGTTTACAAAATATTTCTCGTTTCCCACAGGTTCTGGGGCTATGATTGCTGTCATTGTCGTCGGTATTATCATCATTCTCACCATACTGCTCATCATCCTGAAGACGTACAACAGGTCAGGCAACATTCCCATGCTCGCTGAATGTCTCACTGTTTTGGCTCACCTGCTCATGTAACAAAATAAACAAAAACATTCACTCTATGGAGGATTAGCGTTAAGTACATTTATCAGGCGACGTCTAGTATACAAGTATATGACCAGCCAGTATATGATTCTCTTTCTTAAATCAGGGTGTACTCATCATGTTTTTGAACATTAAGTAAAGGATATAGTAGTGTCAATATAGGCCCCATAAACAAAATAATGAAGATAGATTATTTTATTTATACAGTATATATATATAAGATATATATACCGTATATTCTTGTCGCCTTTTTCTGTTCTTTGTGGGTTTGATCTATTACTCATTAAACTCATCATTGTCCCTTTGAAATAATGCAAATCAACAATAGAGGGTGGAGAATTGGTTCAATTAGATGTTTTATTTGTTTGCCTTTTCTTAGCATAGTACATCAATAAATATTACTCAGCATATGTACAGTATAATTAATATACTGCAAAACAATAAGTTTGTATAGATTAACTTTAAATCTACGTGTTTTTGATACGATGTAACAATTGCAGTAGTGCTCAATGTTGTCTTGTGTTACATAAATATATGTACAGTATAAACTTTATATGTAAGATCTACATTGTATATGACTTATTAAGTTTGTATTTATAATGTAATATATATCCCTGTTTTAAATTTTTCATTTCAATAATTCTTAGGAGAGTTAAAATGTCTAGGTTAAGTGTGGGTTAACTTTTTTTTATGGTATTGTATATCTGCCATATATGTGTTTGAATTACTTTGGGGAGCATTATATAAAAATTTGCCGATGAATACTACATACTACACTTGTCTTAGCATCATAGTAAAACCTCTCTCTCTCCTTGTGGCCAGGCATACCCATGTATCAAGAGTTCTGGGACCCAGCAGTGCCTCTAAACCTCGGCCAAAATTGTCATCATCCTCGGTGCCACTGAGCACCCTGGGGTTGCACACGCTGTCGGGCAGCCTGGACCGCTCAAACCCACCCTCAGAAAATGGCCTCAGTCTTCCAAGAATAGAACTGAACAGTTTGGAAGAAAAACAAATACAGCGAATCAGCACCACCAGTGACTCCACTTTGGTCACCATACAGGATTCGACATCACAAGGCAATACATAGCAGCAAGATTGAAATCTGTGTGTTGACTGAATCCTGTGGAACCTTCATCCGTGACATGCTGTGTTCTCAGGGTCCATTTCCACCAACTGAGCCACTACTGGTGGACACACAGGAAATATGGCACTCTTTTGGATGTATGAAAAACACACCAAGAACAAAATGTACGGTACAGATGATGCAACAAATTGAAAATAGGATGATGTGAGACGTGAGATGTAAATTTTTTGTGAAAATTAGTGGTTTTGGCTACAGCCAGTGTTCAGAATGCTCCATCACTAATATGACTAGGAAAAAGTTTCCAAGAATATTAATGACCCCTACTAGTAGATCAATAGTAGTTGGCATTTAATCTGCATTATTAAATGTAGATTTAGATAAAGTCTTGAGGAGACAGATACGGGAGAAGATAGATCAGTATATAATGGCTGTTGGAAATTGTTTTTTCATGACCCAGGAATATATTCTTACTAAATTTGGTTGATTTTGCATCATACCATCTTTACCCTCGTCATATGTATTCAATCAGATGAGTTTTTGTTGTGTTTAAAGCATTTATATGCACATTATATGTCATCACGTTGGTGTATTTTTTTAATATGTAGGATAAAGATACCACAGAGATATTTCGTGAAACAAAGGATTTTGCACATTATTTTTGTTGTTCACTGTATTTGTACTGTTAATGGATCTTACAATGAAACTGTATGATAATAAATATTTTAAAATGTGTCTCCCCTGTGTGCTCCCATGTGGACAAATGAACATGAACAAAGAAAAGAAAAGAAAAGAAAAGAAAAGACTTGTTATCCTTAATACTAATTGATGAATAATTTATTGCGCCCTCCGCTGGTTTTCTTCGGTTTTGCAACGTTAAAAAGTCTCCAAGCTGCGTTCAGGACAACAAGATGTGCAAGTCACGAATGGAATCTTAGCGTTCAATGGCAGTCTCGTCTTTTACTCCCATTCCTAACTTAAATTTGCGTCTTATATTGCTGTAAAAGATACGTCTGAAACCATTTAATAAACCACGAGGCATAAATGCGCAGTAATAGCTGACTTACGGGATTGTGTATCTTGAATGCAACTTTGAAGTGACAGTTCACAGCGTTTAGGATGGTGACCGTGGGTAGGTGGCTAAAGTTCCTTTGACACGTGATATTTTCTTAGCTTTTATTCATACATTTTGTATTTTGAGGTTAGGTTTGCATTTGAACACGCACATGTTCTATTAGAGTATCATACCGGGTAATTAAAAGCGTTACATTGCCACTGACGAGATAAAGCTAGTACCCTAACTTTCAGTAGCTTAGCTTATTGCTAACGCAGCTGCTAGCCTGGTTATTGGTGAACATAAAGTCGTAGCTATGGCAGTTAACGCGTGTACGATATAAAAGATGATGGTGTCTTGCAGTGGAACTGTTGTCTCTCCTGCTGGTTTCCGTGTTGTGGGGCTGCACCAACCCTTTCCTGAAAAGAGGAACAGAGGGGATCGAACATGTGAGCGGAACCGGCAGAGTCTCTCAGCTGTTGGCGGAAATAAAGTTCCTTTTCCTTAATGTTAAGGTAAATGATGGTGGAATCAATGTTTGCTTTGCACATCGAAACCTTACACAGTGTCTCATCAAAACGTGCATTCCTCCACGTACTGCAGTACCTGATCCCATTCCTGCTGAACCAGAGTGGCTCGGTTGTTTACTATTATACTTTGGCTTCCACAGGTGAGTCACACCAGTCATCACATCATCATTAAGTTGTAGTAAACATTTTTTTTTCTCCATGGTAAACTCAATTATTAATGGGTCACTAATGTGAAAAGGCCCATTAAAAGTATCCAGTCTGTCCCTCAATGTTTTTGTCTTAAAGTGTTCTCAATTAAAAATTAATTTGCTAATGCTTAACCCTTGCAGATCTGTCATTGTTACTGGTGCTTGGAGTCAGCCTGCATAGATCTTATTATCATCTTTTTACACTGAGCTCACTTTGTCACGTAACATCAAACAGAATATATCATTATTTCAGTCGATCCAGTGCAATCCAGGAAAATTTTAAATTTTACTTTGTAAAGAGTGTGTAAATTAAGGAAATTTAGGATTTGACGCACTGTCTTTGATATCAGGCTACACAAATGGACATGATGTAACGTGTTGCTGACTTTTTTTTTTCTTTTTTAGCAAAACATTTAAAATTCTAGTTTAATTAACATCTCTAGTTTATAACAGAAGCTATGCAGAAAAGTTCCTTTCTGTGTTCTTTTCCAGAATTATCCCTTGCTGTTCCTGTGGCCAACTCGCTCACCTTTCTTTGTACCCTGATCACTGGAAAGTTACTGCATGAAGAGTTTGGAGGCAAACGTAAGTGACTCATGTTGCTGATACTGATACATTAGCTTGCATTTTCGTACTGGGCCAGACTGTGAGGCACTCCTTGTAATGTGGATCTCTGTAGAGACAGGAGCGATGACGTGAGATTTGAGAACTAAGGCTGGCAGAGCATATTCTCATATACTAAAGCAAAGGATATGAGCAGTTTAATCTTGTTATAAGAGAAAAAAGAAAGAAAGAAGTGGGGAATTCCATGCTTTACATTTCTTCTTTTTTTGCAGCTTTAAAATGCATTAATTGTGTTCTTGCTTCTAAGACGTTCACCACACTGTCACTCTGCAGGTGCTGTTGCTGGAATGTTACTCACCATGGCTGGCATCACTCTGTGTGTTCTAAGCTCAATTGATGACAAAGAGAACTCTGGAAAGCAGACCATGACCCAGACTGTGCACTAATGATCAGGAGGTTTGGATTCAAGTAAATTCTCTCAGAGCCTGCATGGAGTTGGTAGAGAGAAAGAAAATAAGGCCAACGGACTGAAAGAAGAATTTTCATTCAGGCGATGATTCCTTTAAAGCAACAGTTCTGGTGGGAGAATTGTACCTAAATGAACTGAGCGCGAGTTTCAAAAGGCCTGTCCAGAAACTCTTACACCAAGTTGGAGAGACATGAGTTCATGTAGGGTTCACCCCAGACCTAGACTTGATTTATGGTGCTCTCTTAGAAAACCGTGGTTGTTAACTTCTACTTGAAAGCACTCTGCAGCTTTACCATGCGACTGGCATCTGAATCAACTCCATAGAAACCACACACAAATCAAGCAAGGGGCTGAAATGGACCAATTAGATCTCGCCTCCCAGTTTAATGGGCATTTTACTGCAACTGTCTTCTGTTAGCTTGTGAAGTGGAAAGACACATGACAGGACAAATTGCCGGTTAGATTGAGGAACTAGTTTTTTGTTTACCAACGAGTCTTAGTACAGCAAATTGCTGTTTTTTTTTATTTTTGGTTTGCTTTGTCCAGTGCAACAAGAAGCCTAAATGTAAATATTTCGCATTTACTTGCTTCAGAAGTATTTGTGTTCTTTATGTAAATATGTGTACAAATTTATAGTATTCTGAAAATAACGTCACATAATATATTTTATTGCCAGTCAAAATACTTAATAGAAGAAGACACTGTACAAATGACAGTTATTCTTTTGATCAATTCAGTGTGTTGTTTCTTACTAATAAATTGTTGGCAAAATGCAACTCTTCATCTCGTATGTTGTCCATAACCAACTTATGGAGAACAAAATACATTTAGGTCTGGAGTGTCAGAAAATATTCTTTCTTATGTACATATTGTTTTATAGTAAAACAGTATCTGCGACAGAATAATCCCTGTAAAACATAGGACACAATATCATAATGCAATTATGTAATATTACACAATCCAGCACAATAGACTTCTTAAGTAACAGCTTTTAATTAATTACAGATCATGGATTATGGAGCTGTTTTGCTGTATTTTATTCTATTGTGCTGTCATGATATCATGTCCTCCTCAAGTGACTTTTTTGACCAGAGCTTTTTCACATTTTTGACTTTTAAAAGAAAAGAAAAGAAATTAATGTTGTTACTTGGCTCATTCAGTCTAACACGTCATTCATTTAGCTTTGTAGGTCAATGTGGAGAACCATAGGTAGAAATACTCATCAGTAAGTACTTTGTTATCTGCCCTGCCTGTGACTGAGGTAAGGCTTTTCATATTAGGGGTTGTGATGATGATGATGTAGCCTCAGTTGTCATCAGTCCCCTGTCCTTCCTGAGGCTGAGTGTGTTCTGCTGTGTTTGATGAGGGATCCTGTCGGTCAAACATTAAAACTGAGTTTAACAAATCATTAGACATGGTTTAGTTGATGAGAGTAAGAACGGGGATGCACCTGTTCAGGGTGTCGGGATTGTGGACTTGCCTTTTCTTCTCGACTGTCCCTGCCCTTTTCTTGAATCTCTTTGCTGGTTTGAGAAGCGGGCGAGGGCGCCCTCGAGTTTGAAGACGTCGGCTTCAGCTCAGGATCCTTTTGAGTGGTGAGACAGAATTCGTTACCGCTAATTAAGTCTGCCGAGAGTAAATTGATACATGCTGTAATTGGCAGTATGTGTGTGTGTGTACCAATGTTTCAGCAGCAGATGCATCGTCTTCCTCAGCCCGGGCACAATTCTGTGCTGTCACCGTGGTCATATTTTGTTTGTCTGACTGCTTTTCTGTGCCAGCTTGTTCAGATGGCCGCGTCTTTGAGAGGACATTTTTATTATATAAGGAAATGTGTATTATTATAATTATTTTAACCATACACTCCATCAACTCAACTTATATAAACATATGTACAGTATTTACATACATATAAATATTTTGTTGTTCAAGTGATTATCACTTTAATTTTTCTATTTCTACAGGTCTCTTCTTTTCCAGTCTTGTCTTTTTTTCCCCTGACCTCTATCTATCTGTAACACAGATAGTCAGTATATTTCTATAATGGCACAAATTGATAGAGAGCCTCTCTTTTCTGCTAACAACAGCTAACAGTCATGTGTCACATATTCACTCTTATTGAACAAATGTCTAGACTATGCTTTCATTTCAGAAAATTATAAATGTCTCATCGAAGCCATGATTGGCCTTCCAATGAATTGATCATTCATCACACTGCATTGTACATGAGTGTGACTGCATGTGATGAACAGAGAGTTTGACTCATCCATTAGACGATTCATCTACGAAAAAAAACAAACAAAAGACTGGTATTCTTACCTGCTTTGTGTTGTACCGATCTGGCTTGTCCGTTTTGTTTAGTTCCTCATCCTCCACGATTTCTGCAACTCTCTTCAGGCAGAAAATGAATTTCGATTTAATTCTGTACATATTTTTTTACTGAATAGATTTCTCTCTTTTATTACTATACTGTAAAGTTCACCTGGTCTACAGGAAGCTCTGTGATTGTATTTTCATCCTCCTGCACCACCTCGGCCCCTCGTACTTCTTCTCTCCTCTTTCTTGTAGCTTTTCTAAACACGCTAGGCTGGGCTGTAATACAATTTGATTCAAGAAAAACACATCACAACTCAAAGAGAGAAGTCAAATTTGTACATAAGTGTGTGTTTGTGTGAGTCCGGTGAGGTTCCTGACCGTATCTGTTGCTGATCGGTGGCCTTGGCTGCCCTCGGTTTTTGCGGATCTTGACTGGCCTAGAGTAGAACACGGAGCTCTCCTCCCTCCTGGCTTCCTGGGGGCCTCCTGCAACTTCATCTCCTGTAGATTTCACCCTCCGCTCATCTGACTGAAACACCACAGAATGAAAAAGTCACTTGTGTATCATTCATGAGACACAAATACCACGAGTACCAAATGTCTCAGCAGTGCCTTTGTTGTCTCCTGCTGTAAACACCAAACCAATAACCAGCTATTGTCAAAAAGGAGCATCTGTAGCTCTTGCACTGTGAAAAGAACTCAGAGACGAATTGTTCTTACCTCCGGGGAGTCGAGAAGAGCTGAGTCACTGTATCTGTCCTCTGGACCGCTTCCTGCTTTCCTGTTCTAAGAGGAGCACACAAGAGATGTCAGCTGTCTGTCTCTGACTCATATTTTATAGCTATATATTTATATATTCAAGACTGACATATTACAGCAAACCATAATAAACGGCATTGTGAATGGATGCTAAGACAATGTTTTTAGGATGCGGCAGTGACGTGTGTACCGTGTACCTCAGTCCGCCTTAACAGCCTTTTTTTCCCTTGGTAAAACCTATAAAATTATGAAAAGTGTATAGTACTAGTGTATTGTTTATATTAGATTTTGTTCTTTATGTGCTCAGAATACAGATTTCTTGCATAGCTGTACCTCTCTGTGGCTTTCGAAACCAACAACTCCACATAAGGAAGTTTCTTGAACCTTTCAGTTCCCACGGCAACGTAGCAGTGGCCTGTCTCCAACTCTCCAGCTGAGGACACGGCCACTCCCTCCAAAGAGCACAACCTGTTCAAGCACAGAAGTCAGACGGATATTAACAATACATCCTTTTGTGTGTGTGTGTGTGTGTGTGTGTGTGTGTGTAGATGTGAGCCTGTGTATCTAGAGGGGTCGCTGACCTGCGCACAGCTCCTGTCCGTAAGCTAACCTTCTCCGTGACCAGACTGAGGATCTGCTCCAGATCCTGCTGCATGTTCCGAGGAATGATGAATCGGAATGGCGGGCACAGGAGATCTCCATTACGGAAAACGCTGAATAGAGGCAGAAAGGAAAGTGAACTCAAGACAGTATCAATGTGTGTGTGGGATGATTGTGTAAGCACATTCTTACTGTATAATGCAAGGTACGGGTATAAATTTCCTCCACTTAGCGGATACATTTGGCCTCTGGATTATTCTTGCCTGTGTGGGACATTCAGGGAAATAAGACAAGATAATTAGTACCGTCTTGTCATTTATCCTGCAGTGGAAAATGACATTATTAACTGTATTTACAAATGCATAAACAAAGCGTTTGTATTCCACAGGGCGAAAAATCACCTATCCAAAATGCGTAATGACTGATCAACTATTCTGCTCAGCTCAGCTCAAGTGCTGCAGCCATGGAAACATACATCAATCCAAGTCGTTTCCATTGGCGCACACACACACACACACACACACACACACACACACAGTGACCAACCTGACTGCTGCTGTCATAGCTATTAAATACAACTCATAAATACCTTCTCACACCAAAGGCACTCAGAGCCAGCACTCGTCTGTTTCTAATAATCCCTCAATTGATTCAGAATGACTCAGATATAGGTAATCTTCCTTTATTGTATTTAATCTGAAGTGGCAGGATTAATGCGTCGACAGTGTCTCAAATAGAAGAAGGCGTGGCACGGTTCATATGGATTTGGACAGTAGGCCTGCCCGGACATGCACATAGCCCTAATAACATGATTGTTTCACTAGAGGGATCAAACACACACACACACATACACACACTTCCTGCATTGCTCCGCAGCAACCACAACACAGGCATGTGGGACTTTAAAACCAAAGACAAACCAAAGACACAGCCCAAAAAAAAATCTGCTCTCCAAATGGCAGACACCCAAGGCACACACTATTACTCTCTCCTCTTTTATGTTTCACAGAGAAGCAACACTGATGGCTGCAGACTAAGAGCACACTCTGGGGGTGAAAACCATACAGTCGTCGCTTCCAGCTGGTCATAATACAAACCCAGCACTTGTCAGCAGTAGTGGCTCTGACTGTGTGTGTGTGTGTGTGTTTCAAATCATCTAATTTTGTAGATAAAAGTCATCAATATTCACTGTAATGTCTCGTATGCTCTGACTCATGGGAAATTAATAAATCTGGTGTCACATGGAAAGGCTCCCTCTGCAAGTTTGGTGTGAACAGTTGACGGACAGGACAATCGTCAGCTGATTATTTCTGATAATTTGCTTGACATCATTGTGTCGATAAGTACACAGTCTCACACATGTCCACACAAAGACCATCTAATCTGTCTCATGTGAACATAACAACCAGCTCAGGTCTCGCCAAATATGTATACGCTCTCGTATACTCTCTCTCTCTAATGGAAAATCCTGTGCTAAAGTACACAAACAGCCATGATCATATTTGGCTTGGCAGGAGTTCAAACAGATTAGTGTGATATGAGTTGTTTCCCCTGGTGGTGCATTCCTCCTGGTTAGACGGGGATTAATGAGTGATGGACCGTGTTGTTCACATGAGAAATCACAACCTACCTGCGTTTCTTCACGGACAACCGGCGGCTTTTTCATTCCTGCGTTCAGGTAACTGTACATGACAACACGGGAAACACAGGACAAGATTTGATAAGCAAATGAGGCTTGCAAGGAGTCTTTATAAGTTTGCCCGCTGTTCAAACACAATCTGCTCCATTGAAACGTGCTGAGATTCCCAATATTTGCTACTCACTCCAGTTTCTTAAACCTCTCAAATCCCGCAGCAACGTACTGGCCTCCTGTCTGGAGGTCCTGCAGCTCTGTGACCTTGTGGCCCTGTCTGGGGGTGTACAGGTTCCTTATGGCCAGTGGCGCTCCGATGCTCTGGGTCACTTCATTCAGGAAGGCTTCCATGGTGGCCACCTGTCGCTGGTTCACCACAAACCTCCGTCCACCGTAGAAGACGTCTCCGTTCCTGTACACCATCACGCTCTTCACTGGCGGCAGGAGGGTTGTGGCTGCAGTGCTGGCAGCCATCTCTACGCCAGCTGTTACACACAAATTAAAAATTAAAACACACACACACACACACATCCTCACGCCCACTTAACCTTAGACTGTATTTACTGACCTTTACACTCCAGCTACACTTGCTCACCTGCCACTCTCTATATCTTCTCGTTGGGTTACATTTGCACAAAAACACACACACATCAGCACAGACCCATATCACATGATCTTTGCTCTATCCACCCCCTCCACACAGGCACTGTTCAGACACTTACAAACCAGGCAAAAGACGGGGCACAAAAAAAAGGCAGAATCAAAGGCAAAGGTGTAAATCAGTTCCCAGCTTTCTGCTGTCGTGGTCTGTCCGGACTCTCACTCACGTTCTGCTCTCTTATCCCTTAACACGCTCATACACAGACAGTCACACTACTCCACTGGCTGCGGTGAGTATTTCCTGGTTGCTATGGCAGCATGACCAGCAATGACTGGCTTTGTGGGCCAAACCATCAGCAGCAACCACAACAAAAGGGACAGACAGAGGAGGAGAGAAAGGGTGGGCCCATGTGTTTAAAGCTGGATCAATAAGATAACCTCCAAATCCATTTGGTTTTTTTCCCATGTTAATAGAAGGAAAAGACAAAAAGTCGTGAATGATTGATGCACATAGGTGACAACAAGCAAAGGGCAGGAAGCAGCATCTGACTGGAAAATAAATCAAACAAACAAAGGCTTTAAAATGTCTAATTTTTTAAAATATCCTTTATTTTAATTATCCTGTCAGTCTTTAATGACAATAGTACACACAGCATCTGCCTTACGGGTGATTGTGTTCATGTGATGAGAGAAAGCCCATTCATTGTGTGGGAAATTTGAGCCCACAAAACACACCAGACACACTTTAGAGCCCTGGACCCTTTAATGGACCCTCTGCCTGAACAACAGCAATTACCTCCACCTCTTATCATTTACTGATATGAAGACAATATCTGAAACACTGCTGTAGCAGCAAAAACAGCAGAAAGAACAGTGGGGATGTGCTAAAGAAAATACATACACCTTTGTAGAAAAATAACATTTATTCATTGTTTTCCATAACAAAAATGATAAATAAAAGATGATAAATATTACAGGAAAATAAATTATACTGTCAGCAGGTCTCAAAGTAAAGGAGTTGAGTGAAGCTGTAAGTTCCTCATTATGGAGTCCGGGTCTGATGATGACCGTGGTCAGGATACACTCAGCTGGTCTTTCAGAGACAAATACTGCCGGAGAAAAGAGTTCAGACAAACAATTATTAAATGTTATTTATATAAAGTATTTTGTTCATCTGAGGTTTTCTTAGCAGACAAATCTGATGTAACTATTCACTTTCTGCCCACAACTGTAATTGTTAACAAACAAGTTTATCCTTTCTCTGGGATCAGTGGGAGCTTATATCAAGTGTCCTGTCTGCACATTACTCAGAATCCAGACAGCTTTACACGCTCTGGAGCAGTAGGGCGCACTGTGGGAGCAGTGATGTGGGATTTCAAGAAAACATTAATTTTCTTAAATAATAAATTAAAGGACTCTGTTGGGTACCGAGTTTGATAGTGGCTGAACCTGCTGTTTCTTGATTTATGCACTTTAAACTTTGTTTAACTTGCCAGGTCAGACTGTAGGAACAAAAACGGGCTTTCATCTGTACTTTTAGCATTCCAAGTGTGTGTGTATGTAAATACCATATGCATATAGCAACAATCAAACATAAAAGCAATTCAAAGTGCTTTACTGAGGGATAAAAAGACACTATGATTAAAGTCACAATGTAGAGGATATAATAGAATAGAAGCAATGAATACAAATAAAAAAAACAAAGTTAAAGGTTATGGTGTCTTTTAAGCCTCCATTTAAACAAGCTGAGAATTTGAGCAAACCTTAAATTTTCATGAAATCGGTTCCAGCAGTATGGTTAGACAGAAAAGTTTGGACCCTTGGAACACTGAGAAAACCTGTCCGGGATGTCCTTAAGAGTCTGGACATTTCATAATGTACAGGCAGATTGGAGATGTATTTTGACCCTATATCTTAAGTGATTAATAGACAAGTAGTAACATTTTACAAACCACTGTCTGACACACAGGAAGCTAGCATAGTCATTTTAGGAGCAGAGTATTCTACGCACCAACTAGCTGCTTATTAGCTTCTGGGAAATGTGAGCTGTCAAGTCAATAAGTAGCTACAGGTTACTCGACTTTAAAGGTTATTGTTTGATTTTTTTTGCAGTGCCCGTATAATTTCTGGAGAAATTGCTCCTCGTTGAAAGTACCGAACTGACTTGTTGTAGTGTGAGTCATTTTCTTCCGACAGGAGACTCCCACCTCTGATTGAATGCAGAGGAAACAATACATCTCTCCCTTCCTCCGCCTTACCTTTTTCCTGCTGTCAATGGCTTGTTGGAGCCACATGAGCTCCATGGTCAGGTTGTTTCTATGGAGACGCAGGGCCTCTGGAGTACATGGCAGATCTTGAGTCAAGCAGGACTGCTCAGGACCTGAGAGAGAAGGCAAATTCGGAATGACTGAAAAGGCTTCTCTACGCTGATGGAGACAAATCTGTTTGCAAATTGACATTAAACATGGCTCACTGCTCACATAACACAAAAAGCTTCTAACAGACGTCACTTTTTGATTTGTTAAACACAGCTGGAGGCAATGACAACACCAATATCTGCAGTCAATTTTTCAATTTGCAGCAGGTGTCACATTGCTATGTATAGCATGAGAAGGGACTGATATAATTGATATAAACCATGATGGCTTCATTTTGATGTGCCAGGAATCTGTACAGGTGAGTATGCATGATTAAGAGCAGAATCCTGGCAAGGACACAGAGAAATGCAACAAAGCCATCAGTGTTTTCATTTCATAATTACTCCTGTGTCTGTGAAACATCAGAAGTGGATCACACAAAACTGGGAGTGTTAAATGTCGCCTGCTTGTTTCATGAATGAACATTGACAAACACTGACAGGTTGGTTTGGTGCTGTGCTGTCTCATTTACAGACCTCTAAATTCCCCCTGTTTTGCAAAAACAGTAAGTAATCATTAGTAGTGTGAGCAGGACCTTTGTATGAAAGACTATTGTTCATGTCTGGCCCAAAACTGCTCCAGAGGGAAGTGGAGTCTCCCGTGCTCTCTGTCGCCCCTCCATCACCATGGCTCTCTCCATCCGTTTTCACTGGACTGCAAGGGGGGCAGTCCCTGCAAAAAAGCCAGGCTTGTCCTGGAGTGTGTGACTCATCTCTCTCAGCTTCTGTCCTCTCCGGAAGCAGAGAGTGATCCACCCCTGTTTCTCCTTGGTGCTGGGGACTTTCACTGACCTCGACTCTGGGTCTGCTTGATTTTAACAGTAGATCATCCTGGTGATACATGACAAAGCGCATGAGAACAGGTCCGGGATGATCGTTCAATCAAACTGTCTAGACATGGCGGTCTTACAGTGTCTGTGAAGTGTGGAAAGGGGAAGACTGATGCGTCACTCCACTTTAAATGGGCCAAACTTCCGTCTATTTCTCTCACGATGGCTTCAAAGTCTTCGCGTCCATGCTGCATCTCCTTTCTCACCAGGTAGCCACGGACACGCGCCTGGCAGAGAGAAGTTA
The DNA here is from genome assembly GCA_900303265.1 of Brotula barbata. Taxonomy (NCBI): domain Eukaryota; kingdom Metazoa; phylum Chordata; class Actinopteri; order Ophidiiformes; family Ophidiidae; genus Brotula; species Brotula barbata. Next base: position 39,910 of record OMNV01013610.1, read on the forward strand.
CAGTGGTGACTTTACGTTAACCTAACAGTCTTTACGGCAACTACAGCTAACAACATTAGCAATTGTTTTCCAGAGTTAGCTAAACAAAATGGAGACTGACTGCAAATTCACCAACGCCGCGGGGACGGTTGTTTACTTATTATTGTAATGATGTATTCAGTTAAGGTTAGTACCTGAAAGTAGACGAGTATTTTCTCCCATTCGTTTCTGTCCATCGCTATAGTAACCCGGCAATCACACCTGAAACATAGCGGGAAGTTTTAATTGTTTCCGGTGTCACACTGCAAAATTAAAAGCATCTCCGTGTGAAATACAGCCAACCAAGTATTCTGAACGGCCTTAAGCTTGGTACATTTCAGTAAAAAGTCTACAGTTATATCTCTAATATTCAAAGCGAAATGTTCGTCGGTTTAAAAAAGTCTATAGCCTTGCAGTGGTATATTTTGAAAAGACATATTTGCGGAAGTGTTTCCGTGTTTATGTAGAGTTTTTTAATGACGCCGCTAAGCCATATGGCGCGGTTTCGTTAAAGTTTAAAATGAGTAGCGGCTCAAATCAGAGGACTTTATTCCAGACTTGGGGTGCCTCTGTATCTCAGAGCAGCGTTCAACCGAAAAATGATGGCAAGAAAGCAGCCGTCGGACGGCGCAAGACAACACCAAAGAGCACTGCACAGGCAGCAAAAACACAAACCCGGAGTCCTCTGTGGACGGTAGGAGGACAGGGGTCCACAGTCACATCAGAGTACCAGGCGGGGGTAGAGGAACCTAAACCTGCTTATGGAAATGATGATGATGATGACGATGACGATGTGGATGATGACGTTATGCTGGTCGCTGTCTATGAGGCAGAGAGGACCCTGCAGCTTGGGAATGCCAACGTTGTCCAGGATGACAACCCTGTAGTGACAGAGAAAACCAGCCTTCCCCCAGACCTGTTAGGGGGACAGGTGGATTACCCAGACTTCCCAGATTTAGACAGCTCCTCTGCTAAAGTATGGATCTACCCCACCAACTACCCCATCAGAGAGTACCAGCTGATTATATCAGAGGCCGCCCTGTTTCAGAACACTCTTGTGTGTCTGCCCACTGGTCTGGGAAAGACCTTTATAGCCTCTGTGCTTATGTACAACTTCTACCGCTGGTACCCATCTGGAAAGATTGTATTCATGGCTCCCACTAAACCCTTGGTGGCGCAGCAGATTGAGGCCTGCTATAAAGTGATGGGCATCCCTCAGGCACACATGGCTGAGTTGACAGGTAGGATCCACTCCACCGAAACAACACACAGCCACGACGGCCCACATTCCCTTTATTTACAACTGCACCCTCTACCTCTAACCCACAGGGAGCACGGCGGCGGGGCAGAGAAAGGAGGTGTGGAAATCCAAACGTGTGTTCTTCCTCACTCCTCAGGTCATGGTGAATGATCTGTCGAGAGAAACCTGCCCGGCACGCCAGGTTAAGTGTGTGGTGATCGACGAAGCTCACAAGGCGCTGGGCAACCATGCCTACTGTCAGGTACAGAACCATCACTACCTCAGACTGTTCCACTGACGAGCACCGCATTAATATGGAACACAGTTACACCCCGAGACAAGCAAGAGATGTTTTAAATTGGAATAATAAAATCCCTGCTTAGACTATATCACCCCATGCAAGGTTCAGAACTTATCAGTCAACCCCTGTAAGTCTTGCCTTGTGCTCCACTTCCTTTCGACTTTTATTTTTGCCATCACTACATTAATAGCTTTGCCAATTGGTGCAATAATGAAGTCACAGCACACTAATTGCCGAATCACTTCTATCTGTTCATTGCTTAGCAGCCCCTGTGTGTTCTGACATTTTGCTAATTAGTATCAGTGTTCAATGTTCTCTACTTGCTCTTCTCCTTTCCTCAGGTTATCAGACAGCTCGGCAGCCAGACTTTGCAATTCCGTGTCCTGGCACTTAGCGCTACTCCAGGGGGAGACACAAAGGTGAGCACAAGTCAATACGTCTGTATACTGTATGTCATTCAACGGCTAAAATCTAATTTGCCCTAAAATAACTGTTCTCAGATTTAATTTCTCCATTTCTAAATCTATCAACCCTCTTTGGTCAATCCGTCTAGTCCGTGCAGCAGGTGATTTCGAATCTACTCATCTCTCACATTGAGCTGCGTTCTGAAGAGAGCCCAGACATTCAGGCCCATTCCCACCAGCGGAGTGTGGAGAAGGTGGTGGTTCCTCTGGATGAGGTGTTGACTGCTCACCAGGCACGCTACTTGCAGGTAGGCACTGTTGTCAACCTTTGTGTAAGGTCACTGTTATACAACATCAGCCATGTGAACTAAATGTTGCAATATCATTCTCATATTTGCAAATGCAGTGTGTTTTCACATTCAAATCCCCCTTTATTGTCCATATTTTCATTTCATATTTATTCATATTAGTCTTTGGGTTTGCTTCCAATCCTGACTTATGTCCATTATGGCCATGTGCCTTTTGTTTTTAGTTCTTTGCTGCCACCTTCTGGTCAATACTGGTTCACTTCTGTACCTCTGAGCATAAATGTCACATATTGAGTCCTTTAAGAGCAGATGAATTCTGACATCCTGTTGAGCGCTGTAGTTTGGCTGGTGTGTTGTAGCGCTGTTCAACTAAATGGCTCTGGATTATTAATGGCACACAACAGAGTCTCTCTTTGTCATGAGCTGGTTGACCAGAGGCACTGTGCTCTGTGTGTCCTGTACTGTAGATACAGAGCTTCACTTCAGAATCCTCCAGGTGTCCTGCTCCCCATCGAGTTGAGACAAAGCGAAGTCTGTCTGAACTGGAAGGAGAGCAGGACACCCGGAAGATTAGACCTGCTGGATATCAGGTCTACTTGTTGTCTATTCTCGGTCTTTATGGATTCCTTGTCTCTATGTTGCTTGACTTTCCATATTCTTTTGGCTATTTATGTTCAATCACGCAGGCTGAATTGACTGGTTTTTGGCTATATCAGAAAAAAATTAAGCCAGCAGTCACAAGCAGACACTCTTTTGGGTCGGATGTGTGTCTGAAAATTGTGGTTTTACTGAAACATGGATGGAGGCTTTACAGATTTAGTGTACCCTGTGATAGTGCTCATGTAGTATTTAATGGAATCTGGTCGGGATTTTAGGGTTTAAATTGTAGAGGTATACCGCATGAATTGGAATTTTAGTTTTCTTTAAACTAAACTTTTCACTAAAATCACTCCATTTGACCTAAACTTTGTGGCTGACAAAGGAGGAATGCATGACAGATAGAAACCAGGTGTCCTGTCAAAAAACACATTGCCCATGCTTTTATTGACATTTTTGGAATATTTTAGATACCTTTACCTTTGTCTTTATCGACTCAAGATTCATCGTGACTCTTCTAATCACCTTGTTGTCACTGTACTGTGCAATACGATGCCCTATGACACATTACAGTATGTGTCTGTTTCCATCTTGTGAAAGCTCATCGTGTTTCTGTGTTTCTGTAATTGAGCCCCAGTTCTTCTCCCTTCAGGGAGAATGGGTTACACTATATGTTTCGGAACAAAATGGGGTGTGACCATTTTTGTTTGTAGAATGTACTTATCCTATAATAGAAATAATACCTACACCTACAACATGCGTAAAGCAACGGTCTCCAGGGGATTACCTGTTTTCCTCTCATTTTTCAAAGACTGTGTGCTGTGGGAGTCCATCAGTGTGGCTGATTCAGTAAAAGCCTGTGGGATGTTACGATGTTACTTTGAAACAGATGATATTTGTATGCCAGAAATCAGAATGTTTGCATTCTAAAAGCATGCTGAACAATGTTGGCTGCTGTGAATCCACATGAAACTATTCAAATTCACCATCGCTGCAAAGATCGAAAGACGGGACGAGCATGGTTTATTGAACAAAACGATGAAAATCACAGTAGCTCATGTTGCACTTGAATGCTCACAGTACAGCACACTTTTACAAAACACAAGAAGTAGAAAGAAAAGAAAAATCTTCACAGTACTACAAACTGTACCAGGTATTGTAGTGTCTGCACATTTATGGTACCATATCAGCTGTACAATCATTCAATTCAGTATTAAGTTTGAGGATTTGTATGTTTTTAAGTCAACATAAGTTTTCAACTGAGATCAGACAGGACAGCCTGCCTACCGCCCAAAAATATTCCTGTTACATTTCATGAGCAATACAACGGAGGAAACAAAAGTTTGTATAATTTGGGTTACATACTCCTTATTTTACAGAATACCTCGAATCTGACTTAAATCTGCTCACGCTGTGATTTATTGGCTACTTCATTTCCAAGTTTTGTGGATGGATCTTCATCTTCTTTCACTGGCAACTTCTTATCAGTGTGTGTATTCTCTTTAAAATCCAAATCATCAATTAGACATATACAGATTATACATACACTTACTTATCTCCCGTTATAGATTAAAAACCATTTGAAGTATAGACATTCATCTATTAAAAAGAGGCATTAGCACAATATAGATACTCTGAGCTCTGTCTTGTCTCGGTTGCATCATCTCTACACAACAACAGCAGCAGTACGTTTTTGTCTTTGCGATAGCGAACACGTAATCACTAACATTGACACAGAGCAGTACGTAGACAGAGCACGATAGAGACTTGGTACATATGTAAAGATTTGTCTGTGTGAACAAACCTTCAACGTGAGGAATGCATTCTAGAATCATTTTCTTAGAACAAAATGAGGTATGTAAAACAGCAACATTGATTGTCGTTCAGCAGTGAAATCAGTGAGGTTTTGGCATTTTAGTCTGCAGGAGTGTGACATTTGTTTACTCCCTCTCCCTGTATCTATACATTCATGTTATTGACTCTTTATAAAAGTGTATTGGCCAGGTTTATTGATGTTGCTAGGAGTGATTCGGGTTCTTTGTGGTTGTGTTGTTACCCTGTCCCCCACACATCTAAACGGTTGCATGTGATTAGAATGGACCATTAGATGGTTTAGGCATAGAATCAGACTGTCACTGGCTGGTTCATGGTTTACAATCTGGTAAATATTGCACAATTGCACTGTTTTTAACAGCGTGAGAGGTATCATGTATAATAACTTTTTCACTAAAACTACAGTGATTCAGTTAAAACTTTTTTGAATGAAGCAGAACAACAACAGAGTAATTCTTTTGTGAGGGTGACATACAGAGTGAGGCTGCCAACCTCCAAATTAAAACAATCGCTCATTTCTTTCATGTGTTAAAATGCCGTAGCATGTTCCCATAAGTATTAAGAGGTCAGAGACGTTACAAATATTTAATTTAAATCTAAAATGTAGACACTCAGCCATTTCAAAGCTAGAGCAGGAGAAGAAACCAACACTTCACCATAGCATGTGCTGAGAAGAGTGTGCTGCATGTTGTTAGTGGCCTAACTAAGAGGTATAAGACGTCATTGAGGTTTGAATAAATACTGATTGTTTTATACACAAGCTGGCGAGGAGTGTGCTGGACTGGCGGTCATTGTCAGAGGTAGAGGCGAGGTTGCACTTTAGACTGTAGCTGAGC